>JAWPHD010011025.1:0-87552 GCA_037043455.1 Cyrtodaria siliqua | reverse complement strand
ACGCTGGGACATTGTGGGATCCTGCAGGATTCACACCGGGTATTGTGGGGAACAGGCAGATCTGGCATATTCACTACAGGATAAGTTTACCATTGTAATAATCATATTTTCTAATCATATGATACAGTAGTCAAGAGAATGTTTCCATTAGAAAAGCTGGTCTTAAATAAATGAAATGTCCGGACGTGGCCTGTTCAAAAAATGCCTTATCAAACCTGACCACATCCGATTAAATTAAAAAAACATGCTCATGCATTCTGATATACCGTATATCCCATAATAAAATGCCACCCCAACCCCTTTTTTTACATTTTTTTCTTTCATATGAGATCTAGTTTAGAGAAAATACACTTGCCTGACTGAGGTCTAGTTTCAGAGAAATAGCTCCACACAAGGCCTTTTGGAAAGTATAGTATGTAAAAAAAAAAATGATCTCAAATTAATGCCCCCCCCTCCCCCCCCCACCACTCCCCCCCACCACCCCCTTCTGTAAAATGCAATGCTCCCAGGGGGAATTTAAATGGGGATATACGGCTTTTTTTCATGGAAAATTATGGTGTCAGATTAAAAAAATTGTAGTTGAAGCTATCAAATACTGATTAAAGGGGTTGATGCACTATTTTCAAACAATGTTTTGTTTTAAAGGGACTCTGAAATACATGAAAAAAGCTGAAAGGAATTATCAAAATACCATGAAAAAACAAAGAAGATATGAGCTATTGAAAATTTGCTAAGAAACACCAATGGAGGTGGCCATCTTGGAACGATTCCCATGTATGGCATATATGACATTTTTACAAAATGTCTTTTGAAGCAAAGAAAAATCAATGCAAATGAAAAATACAATTTACATCTGTATATTTATTTTTAATCAATTTGCAGTGATTTTCTTTGCTTTTAAAAATAGATTTTGTCAATATGCCATATATGGTAAAAAAGGCGCATTATCGTGGTCCGTTTCCAAGATGGCCGCCTCCATTTGTTCTTTGCAAACTTTCAAACAGGTCATATCTCCTTTATTTCATGGCATTTTGATAATTCTTTCACCTTTTTTTCAAGATTTTTCAGAGCCCTTTTAAATAAATCTTGTTTGAAAAATGTGCATCAACCTCTTTAATAAGTATGTGTTGTCCAATAGCGTGTTTCGGCACTAAATGACTAATACTGGTTGCTAATGCAAATGGTATATCTGAATATAATCTCTCTTAATATCAAATCCATAAAACTTTTTTTGGCCAAAAAATATTTGTATTATTATAATCAATCATATGAGTATAGCAGAGCTCTAGATAAACGCTTTTTGGGGGTATTTCAGTATTAAAATTTAAAATACTGAAATAAAAACTAAAATTTATTTGTGAGTAAAAAAAACAACAAAACTATAACATTAATTTTGCTCTTTAAAAAATTCAAAATCGGCATTGCAGATTTATTTAGCAGATAAAATACCCTTTGACATTAAAGTTTATCTGGAGTAGTGTTTGGTGAACAACATCACAAACAGGTGCACATTCTTCCTTCATAAATTTGTGGTTCATTTTGTGGAAAAAATGTAAAACTCATTTAAAATACGGTCAGAAATATTATTGTATATATTTGCCTATTTGCAATTTTCTGCTTCAGGTCATGAACCGGAAGGGCTTGCTTGAACACATTGTGATCGCAAATGAAAGTGTTGTGTTGAATGGTGTTGACTTTGTTGACCAGAATGTTACAAGTATGGGGGGTGATACCCTGTACATCACATTTGATGCCAAACAAAACATGGTGAGGAAATGATAATTAAATGGACATACGGCAATCTTGATTATGTTAAAATCATGGAGACCCACTAGTTTTTCTTCATAACTTGCATATTTGCAATAATTATAAATAATGTTTTGAACATTTCAAAACTAATTCTTTTTGAATGAATTGTATGGTAGAATAAGGAAGAAAACTTGGAAACTTCCAAGTTATATAACCTTTAACTTTCGCAAGCAGGTTTAAAATTAACATGATACAGGATTAATAAATCGAGGTATATTTTAATAAATGAAAAATGCTTAAAGATTGCCCTGTGTCCCTTTAATACATACTGATAAGGGAGATCCTATGGAAGCAACAAACACAACCAAGGGACTAAATTAGCAGACCGGTTTTATTGAGTCTGTTCATGAGAGGTAATGTAAGAAGCAACACCTCCCACGCCTCCTTGCACCAGCTAAGTGGTATTCTACTTCAAAGTCACCTTTATTGGGTTTGTTGATCCCAAAGGACCAGTAAAAGTAACACTACTTTATACGAATTCCAGAAAATTTCATATTTAATGGCTCCTAACCACGATTGAAGTTAATTTGTATGCTACACCGCCCACTGAAAAAACAGTTTCTACAGTAATGATAATTTGGAGTCAGTAAATCCTTTACACCACAAACACCGAGATCATTTCTAGAATGTGTAGATTTAAGAGCATTGCTAATTTCAATCAATTTGAATAACAAATAAAGATGTCCCTCATACAACCGATATAGTAGCCTTTTGACCCATACTTTGTGACATGTTTTTCTTGCATACCAGATAAGGTTATCCATGTTTTACATGGGGGATGGAAAGTCTTATCTTTATGGGTAAAGATAAAAGTCACATGGGCACCAACATCCGGTATGCAGGAAAACATGCAAAACGTTAGTAGCTGGCGGCAGAGCCTCGGTTCCGATAAAAACACTTAAACCTCGGTTTGGAATTCTCTGTATTCACCGGATATCCATGATAGATTCTTATATTCTTAAACATGGGGGCAGATAAAATTATGTGCGTCAACAGCGACATCGATAACGTCAGCAGTTACATGATGTAAAAGTTAATAGTTGGTAACATCAACAAACAAAATGTCCATGGTATGCAAGAAAATGAATCAACCACGGGTATCTGGTTCAGATAGAGATTTAATAACTTTAATTTCAGTTCTATGTAAACAAGACTAAGGTGCTTGAAGGTAACATCCCGTGTACTAATGGCATCATCCATTTGGTGGCAGCTCCATTCACAGCCCTCGTCTCCAGCGAGTCTGCTCAGACATCGAGCAGCGTTCCAGTTGGTACCATTGTTGGTGTGATAATCACGGTGGTTGTTATAGCAACCGCGGTTGCTGTTGGGATAGTTGTGTACAGAAGGACACACACCAGCTACTGGAAACTTCTGCAGAACTGGAGGCCAAAGAGAAAGGTATAATTAATGAAACTTGGTAGGTAGCTTATACGAAAAGCAAGTTTGGGATTGCATTTGGGGCTAGTGGGGTCAAGGTCAGGGTCATTGTTACTAACAAAAATAAAAATAGTTTCCACTCGACAACTTTCGTTAGGAATGAGACCTTATGGGAAGGTAGCTATATGAAAAGGAAGATTGGGATTGCATTTGGGGTTACTGGGGTCAAGGTCACTATTACTAAAAATAGAAACCAGTTTCCACTCAATAACATTAGTTAAGGAATGAGATATTGACCTGAAACTTGGTGTGTAGGTAGCTTATATGGAAAGCAAGTTGCATGTAAGGCCACTGGGTGCAAGGTCAAGGTCACTGTTACTAAAAATAGAAAAACAAATTCTCCTCATTATCTGCAGTTAAGAATGAGATATTGGAATTAAACTTTATTGGTAAGTAGCTTATATGAAAAGGAAGCTTGCGATTGCATTTGGGGTCACTGGGATCAAGGTGAATGTTCAAGGTCAAGTTCACTACTGGGTTCAAGGTCAAGGTCATTGTAACTAAAAATAGAAAAACAAATTCCCCTCGTTAACTGCAGTTAAGAATGAGATATTGGAATTAAACTTTATTGGTAAGTAGCTTATATGAAAAGGGGCCTGAACCCTGTTTGTGCATTTCTGCAGGGGCTTAAACCCTGCTTGTTCATTTATGCAGGGGTTTGAACCTTGCTTGTGGTTTAAGGGGCCTGAACCTTGCTTGTGGATATATGCATGAATATCATCATGTTTAAACATTGTTGAGGAAAGTTTGAGATTTGCCTCTCAAGATCTTATTTCCATCCTTCTTTTCTAGGATTCCGAGGCTTCTGGTCAAGCAGAGCCACTGAATTTCAATGACAATATAGACGATATGGATGCAAGTGGATTACCATCCGGTAACACAAACTTCGGCAACCCCCTGTACAAAGTGGAAGATTTAGACTAATGTGGAAACTAAAACTTTGACAAAAAAGAGTATTTAGACAGATGTAGAAAGCGTCAACACAAACTTCAACAACACCTTGTATACATACAAGAGGATTTAAATAATTTACTTGTACAGTATTGGATGCACTTGATACAAGCTGTAACTTCTACCCAATCTGGTGCCTCTGAATAAATATTTTTTTGAGTTAACCACTGGGTGGAACTCCCTTTTAAACAGATTGATGTGTGCAAGAAGACTTTCTGTGTAAAGCAGTTTATTAGAGACAACTGACAAGTCCTGTAGCTGACCTGCTAATTTAATATTTGGCATAAGATATTTATATACACCTCATTTACATATTCCTACGTACTTTGCGCTTTATGACGTCATTCTGTCGATACATTTGTATGCATACTGGTATGACCTGCTGCAGTCCAGAAGTCAAAATGGAGCATAACGTGTAAATCATTAAGCATGTATCCTTTCCTGTACTGTGTTTTATGCCATTGCCATTTCATCAGCAAAATAATTATAATTGATATACCGGTACATTTGTTTATTTGTTGATGTGTTCATTTTCACAAGTGGAGTCTCCTGGAAAATCATGTTTATTTCTATTTTGAACATTAATCGAGTCCATTTTTACATCAACTGATGATCGATTATAGACTTTCATAATCGATCATCATAATCGGATGCCTAAGTAAATGATGATCGGTTACAATTGATTAATCGGTACATCACTAGTATTCACTTTATATACACGCACGCCTAATAGGTGCCATATCGATTTCCCTAGACTTCCAGTGGTTTTGAAATAAGTGCTATTCTAAACCAAGAGGTTAGTGACATTGAAGCGCTCTACTTACAAGAAAGGGACAGGATATTAATAACCAGATCAGCCATTTACATATATAAAATAAAAATAATAAAGATATTTTGTATCAATAAACAATATTATAACATGAACTTTCTTTGTGGTCATTAAAATGCTATAATGTATTACTTCCCTTTAATAAAAACATACACAAAATAAAAATATAAATCATAAAAGACAGTAATTATAGTACTAGTCTTTAAAGTCCTACAGACACACTTTAAAATGTATATTGTTATGAGGGCTGTACGGAAAGCAATGTCCTTTGATTATTTTTTTCAAAAGTAAGAGCCATTTTGATTAATTTGCGATGACCTTCAAAGTAATCTCCCTTAGCCAAAATACACCTTTTGAGCCATTCTATCCAATTTTGGAAACATTTTTCATAGTCATATACCCTTGAGATACTGGAAAATGTTGGACCACAGGGCGCATCTTGATTTATATCTTTTCCAAGATGAGTAGGATTTCAGTTTGGGGAAGCTGAGAAAATAGTCACAGGGTGTCAAGTCTGGTAAGATGGGTGTGGAAGAACGGTGACATTTTGTTTTTGCAAAAAATTGGTCACAATATGTGTGCCTAATGGGCTGGTGCATTGTCAAGCCTTCTAGAAGGCAAATGTACTTGAGACCTCTTCTTGGGCGGCGACGTTTGTAGTACCACTTCAAGTTTTTCATGAACGTTTTTGTAAAAAAAAATCCTGTAACTGTTCGGCCTTTTAGGAACCGCCGTTTGCATAACTGGGCCATTGTGACCGAAAAATATTGCGAACAATTCCTTTTTAGCAGTTCTCGTCCATTTGCCGATACATGGATGTCTCGCATTTTTCATGGCCTAGATTCGGTTTGAAACTTTTCTTTTCGGTTCACAATAATGAACCCATGTCTCATCACCAGTAATAACCTCATCAAAAGCCTTTTTGTTATTAGAAGGATACATTTTCAGAAGTTTTTTGGCCATTATTATTCGAGCTTTCTTTTGGTCCTTTAACAAATGGGGTATCCATCTCGCATTATTCTTCCTAACATGTAGTTGCTTCTTCAAAATTTCAGGAACTATTGCTCATACAAGCTATTTGCCATACTCATGACTGTACGTAGGTGAGTCAACGTGATAACCCGATCAGTACGTAACGTTGTCGCACGTACGCGACCGGGTCTTGCACGATCTCTGACAGACCCAGTAATGTTGTACCGGTTCACAAAATTATGAATAGTCTGTCTGGAGCAGGCAAAATGACGCGCGACGTTATTTACCATTGACCCCGCCCTGAGCATACAAATAGCTTGGTTTATCTGATCTTCAGAAAGACGTGGCATCACTAAATGCAAAAGTTTTTTAAAAACAAATTAACTTTTTATTGTCAGTGCTGAGCAGCAAATGATTACTTGTCGGTGTAAAACCTGTAAGTGAAACACCTGTTGCTGCGCACGTGCAAAGTACGGAACACGTTTTTCATGCTTGGACGCATGAATAGATCGGCGATTTTGAAAACAATTGCATAATCGTTATTCGCAATGAAATCGTGATAATCATGTGTAAAATTTACAACACCATGTATGCTAACAAAACAGATATTCAAACAAATAAAGTGTAAAGTTTTCATTTTGGGTCAGTGTATAAAGATAAAACTATTTACAAATAAGGGATGATATGGTAGCATAAACTAATTTAAGTAAATCAACAAATGCCCGTCAAGAGTATGAACATATTATGAATGAATGAATGAATGAATGAATGAAAGTCTTTATTTACAGAGGGTAACCCAATTAGTATAAACTAATCTTCCTTGGGGCCCTCTAAAGCAATATTTACATACATACAAATACATAATTATATAGCAATATAACAATCAGCATAACAAATTCAAAGTTAGCATTATTCATAAACATGATCAACATGATAACAATGTTACACAACAACATAATACATACATATGGCGGCAGAGGTTTAACTTACAGACTTACATATGGCCATATTTACAATTTTAGCTTTATGACTGTTGATTCGAATTTATCCACTTAGTATAATTTACTGTGAAACTTTTAATACTTTCGCTCTGTCTTATTTCATTTGGAATGTTATTCCATACTTTTACCCCAGAGTAAGACATACTCCCTTTAAAAAGTTCTATATTTGGTTTGGGTATTAAAAAATCCGATTTATTTGAAGAACGTAAATGATTTGGACGCCTGACATTGTAATTGAACATATTTTGAATATATGACGGGACTGCATTTTGCGATACCCTGTACATAAATTTGGCTTTATGAAGTGAAACCCTCTGTTCAATATTAAGAGAATTAATTATATTTAAAGCCTCGCTTAAAGTGGTATATTGTTCACCTAGAATGATACGACATGCTCTTCGTTGTAATCGCACTAAAACCTGGATATTTGATTGTTTTGTACTACCCCAAATGATACTACAATAGTCAAGATGTGGTTGGACATAGGCTTTGTAAAACATTATTCTATAATTAACAGGAATAAATACTTTAATTCTTGATAATAGCCACAAATTACTAGATATTTTCTTCCTAAGAAATTGTATATGCGTATCCCATTTAAGGTTTTCATTTATATATATGCCAAGAATTTTATCACCTGTTGTGATTTCCAGATTTAAGTCTTTATATTTCAAATTTAGAGGTCGATTAACTAATCTTGTCCGTTTCTGGGGTGTCGTTATCAATATTACTTTTGTTTTTGAAGCATTTAATACCATACCATTGTTTAGACACCATGTACTGACGTTATTCAAAGCAGCTTGTAAATTCATTTCAACTTCTAATTTATGTCATATATTGTAGTATCATCTGCATACATATCAACGTTTGAAACATTATCCTGTACATACATAGGCAAGTCATTTATGAATAAAATAAATAAAAGAGGCCCTAGAATAGACCCTTGCGGGACCCCGCATGTCGTAATTTGCTTATCAGAGAGAACACCGTTTAAGTTCACCGCTTGAGTTCTATTTGTAAGATAAGACTTGAACCATTTAATAGTATTATCTCCACATTTGTAAATTTGTAATTTTTTTAATAGTATTTCGTGGGAACATAAATCGAATGCTTTAGAAAAATCTAACATAACAACGCCTACAAATTCTCCATCATTTAAAGCTGTTAACCATTTATCTATCATACATACTATTGCTGTTTCGCAGCTATGTTTTTTTCTAAACCCACTTTGGGATTTACATAATAATTTATAATGATTAAGGTAATTAACAAATGAATCATGCACATGTTTTTCAATCAATTTTGAAAGAGTAGGTAAAATTGATATTGGCCTATAGTTATTTACATCATTTGATGAACCTGTTTTAAATAAAGGATTAACTTTTGCGCATTTCCATTCATCTGGGAAAACACCTTGTTTTATACTACAATTTATAACATACGTAAGACTATTTGATATAACATCGGCTGATAATTTTAAAAGTTTTGGCCCTATTTGGTCAAGTCCTGTAGCTTTGGATACATCTAAATTATTTAACATTTTACGCGTTTGTGATTCCGTAATCAGAGGAATGTGAAAATACATATGATCAGGAACTTTTGTTTTTACAAAATCATTTACTTTATCAAAATTTGAAGTTGGAATAGGTTCTTTTAAGTTAGCGGCTACGTTTACAAAAAAAGTTATTAAAAGTATTTGCAATATCTTGGTTATCAGTAATATCTATTCCATCTTTATGAATGCTTTTTATTAAATTACAGTTGTTTGTCTTTTTTGTAGACGCACCATGTTCTTTAAATATTTTCCAAACTGTTTTAGGGTCTGATTTTCCTTCCTCAATTTTTCTTTCATAAGATTCTTTTTTAGAATTATCTATCAATGTACAAACTTTATTTCTTGAAACTCTGTAGTTATCCATATCATTTTTAGCCTTAAATTTATCACGTTCTTTAATTTCATCTAAAATATCAGGTGTAAACCAATCTGGTTGTTTTATGTGTTTAACTCTGTGAATTCTAATTGGGACGTGATTATCTACAACACTTGAAAAATTAGACACCCAAGTGTGAAGTACTTCATTAGTATCAGTGTTGTTTAGATTACCCCAGGGGATGCTGATAAGATCTGATAAAAATGACTCCTCTGAAAATGACCTAAATGATCTGTATTTTATAAAATTATGTGAATTGATTTTTTCTTTATAATTTAACTTTCTTGTACATAGGATCGGATAATGATCGCTAATTCCTATTTTGGGCACGCTTACATTACATATATTTTGATCACAATTTGTATAAATGTGGTCTATTAAAGTTTTTGAAGTTGAACATTCACGCGTCGGCTGCTTAATTAACTGTTTTAATCCTAGTGATAAAATATAGCTAGACCATTCATCATTTATTTTGGAATTTAATAAATCTCGATTTATATCGCCTAAAATTAATATTTCTTTTTCTTCAAGTTGAACCTTTTCTATATGAGTGTCAAATATTTCTTTCCATGCAACTTTAGATTCTGGATGCCTGTAAAGTGAACCAATTAAAAAATATTACATTTAGTTGGCATAATTTCTAACCAAATTATTTCTATATCATCTCCTTCTAAATCTAATCGTCGTATGCAATTTACGTTTTGTTTTACATATACTGCCAAACATCCACCGCCATTGAATAAACGGTCGCGACGAAAAGGTACTTGATATCCATCTATATGAAATGTTTCAGTTTTATGGTTTTCATTGAATTTCGTTTCACTTATACCCATTATATCTATTTTGTTTTTCTTAGATGTTAGCATTAATTGTAATTCATCAAATTTAGAAGACAGTCCAGCTACGTTTAAATGACCGATGGTTAAACCTTTTTTATTATTTAATCCTAAATTAGTTAAATTTATGTGTTCCGAAATATTTAAGATAGTAGCGTTAGAGTTTTCATAAACATTTGGAAAATTGTCACAATTACACTCAATTTCTTGGCAAAGTGTGCATATATGATTTAAAACATAACTATTTTCATGAACAAATACATTTGGAATATAATGTTCGGCTTCATTGCCATCATCCTAGTTCCAACATCGATCCTGTTTATGTCCCACGAGCCCGCACCCCCAACACTTGACAGGAGCCCTGTGCCGACAGTCCTCTGTCGCATGGCTAGATTCGTCGCAATTCATGCATCTATTGTGGTGACGCTGTCCCCTGAATCACAGATCTAACAACAAATTTGTTAATATTTCTGTGCCTGAATGGGTGTCGTCTATATTGCCGATTAGATTGGTGCCCAAAAAAGTTTTGTTTGTCTGGGAACACACATTTGGTGTAATCTTCAACGATCGGTGTAGACGTGTGAAAAGTCGAAAGTAAGCGCTTAGTGCCTGGCCGAGATAGGTGAATAGTGTCATGTTCATTTAGATAGCGCATCAACAATTTACCGTTTTGATCATGGAATGCTCTGTAACAGTCTACAATTTCAGTTTTATGATGAATAGAAAGTCGCTCTATGATCTTGTTAATTGGATTGACATCCACATCTCCTCTTGGGGCAATTTTACTTAAAATAAGTTTGCACTCTTCATTTCCGGCTTTTATTAGCGCAATTAGCTGGTCATACTTTTCTTCTATCAACTCAAAGTCTGTAGTCCTGGACAGGTAATTCCCGCCTATATATATAATGACTGTGTGGAATTGAGTCAGATCATACATCTTAATGTCTCTAATTAGCGTGTTTATTGTTGCACCTGACACGGAATGTTTGTGTAAGTTGTTTTTAAGACCCTTAACATTCACTCCATGCAGTATAGAATCTCCCATCATTAACACCTTTTTTCCTGAGTGTGATTTATCAGTCATTTCTGCACGCGCTGTCGGGGGTCTCTGTGGTGGTGTCTGTGGAGATATATCATCAGCACAAAATAAGGTAGTTGCATCATTTGATGTTCGTCTGTCACTAATTACTACCTTGATCGGCTGCTCAGATAAGGTTTCCCCTGCAGTTACTGGGGTACCTATGTTTCCATTTTCACTCATTCTACTACCCATCATTATTTCAGGCGAGGCATTTCCAGGTGCCTTGTTTGTAGAGGATGACTCCCTGTTGAGAACAGCGGTGTATGTTGGCCTTTGATGTTGAATATCAGTAAGGTCCTGCCGTAGCGTATTTGTTTCGTCTGTCAGTTTGCAGATTGCCTCACACATGGTGTCGATTAATTTCTCACTGACAGAATAGCTTGAGTGTGCATTTTCTTGCGAATGTGATCCATACGGGGTAGTTTCCATGGTTATGTGAGAAAGTTGTTCTAGGAGGGCTTGTTGATAGAAGTTCCACATTTGTATTTGTTACATTCACTAATTTATTCAAAAATGCTGGCATTTTATTTTTAAACTTTGATTCTGTCCACATTTTATGGCCCATTCCTGAGATTTCTAGCTCTTGTGATTCTAGATCAAGTGACAAGAGACATTTCACATTTTGTACTTTTGTAGATATATTGTTCAAAGTTACATCATTGGGTTGGTTAAAATCTGCCGTAATCTTGGTCTTAATTATGTTGCACAAAACTGCTGAGTTGAAAGTAATATTTGTATAATGATTTATATTGCCTGATTTCTTTCATGAAATCTAAAACAAGACTCGAATCTATAGTATCAAATAACTCTTTCATAGTATTAACATTGTAGTACCTTTGACGCATAGGATCAAAGTCTACACATTCCAGCAAGATGTGTTTGACCGTTAACGGTGCAAAGCAGGGTATACAATCTGGTAATTGCTCACCTTGTAATAAATATGAATGAGTATAACGTGTATGCCCTAGCCCGGTCTATCCTGCACCGGGCTAGGACAACTTCTTCTTGACCAATGAGTCAACTAGAAGAACGATATTCTCCGAGCAAGGTTTAATCACAGAAATATTATTGTTGTTAGATCTGTGGTTTAATTGAATGGAGTTTATTGTTAACTGACAAATCCCAAGCGGCTTGCCAAGAGTTACGAATAAATGTGTTAATACAACTTTGAAAATCAATATCAGGTAATTTGGCATTAGATATATGTAAACCTAATGCTACAGAAAAATACGGTGACGGTAACCGGGATAAGATGCAAATATAACCTTCGACCTCTGGATTTGCAAGCCAGTTTCAATTTTCACCATTAGATTATGACCCTGACCTTAAACAAAATAACTGGATTATGTATGTGACACATAGTCTTGTGTAATGGCGAATTATTAGGTAAACTTAAGATACATTTAGTTAAGGACGAACTTGAACAGTTCTGCCAATATGGCAATAAAACCCTAACCATTATTTTCGTGACACCTATTGCCTTTAGGCATATGTTGTCGGGCCCGACCACAGCGGGGCTCAAACTCACTGTTGTGATGGGAAAGTGATTACAAACCAATGGTCTAAAACTTTCTTTACACAAGTGTAAAAAATGCGTTTCTGTTAAAAATCGCCAAAAACAAACAAACGCGTTCGTCGCATTTGCCAGACGTGAAGAATGCGACCATATTCTTCACACATGTGTAAAGAATGCATTCTGTTAAAAATGAGGTCCAACATGCCGCTTTCAGGTATAAAACCACTAATTATTTTCCCCATAGACACCAATGTTAATAGTGTCACATATTAAGGATTTGCTGCAAATTCAACTCAAGTATGGATAATGCGGCTGGGTAATGTTCATACAGAAAACTAATTTTAATGCTTGATAAAAAAAAACTGAAGATTGCCGTGTGTCCCTTTACGTGTATGTTTTTTTTCTTATAACTTGAGTGAGCGTAATAACATTCGAATACAGACGTGTCCTGACAAGTGGCCTGTTACAGAACGTCGTGGAAACAAGAATATAATTATTTTCGATGGCAATACGAATTTTCCCACTTCTGGTATCATGATGATCGACACATTCTTCCCTACTCTTATAAATTACTATGCAATATTCTATTTGAAACGAAGTGGTAAATATACTGAAAGGAAAGGGAAACGCATAATCAGAAAAAAAGCCTATACTACACTATTATATACGCCTACTACACTACACTCAAGAGATATGAAAACGCAACACAGTAATTTCCGCTATATATTGTATGTACAATATGCTGCTTTTAATCGAATGGCACATGGCTACGTAAGACCTTTCCTTTTGGAAAAAATACTAAAACAACAAATAATACAGCAGATAGTATTCCTTCAAAGTTTCAATAATGACAGAGTACGCGTTTGGCTCAAGCATGTGAGCAAACTTAGGATGCAAAATTTTGCAAACTATTTACGTTAAATACAGTACTAAACTAGCTCAGTTTTTCAAAGAGCAACTTCAACATTTATGAAGTTCTTGTTACAAGGTGTAGTGTGATTAAAACGTCTACAACATCACAGTTGTGTCCTTTCTCTTATTAAATGCAACTTTTTATTTACAAAATATTTTGGGATTTCTTTGGAATATTATGTGAAATTAAGTGTGCGGTATATACAATATATAGCGGAAATTCCCGTGTTGCGTTTTCATATCTCTTGAGTGTATTATATACACCTAATTCCACGTAATATAACAGATATATCTCAACGTGTTTTGTACAAAAAGCGGTTATAACTAATTACAGAAAGGACAACGCAGTCGTATAGTAGACCTTTTAATCAAAGTATACTTTGTTACACGAAATTCATAAATGTTGAAGTTTCGCTTGAAAAAGTCTAGCAATTTCAGTAGTGTGTTTAATGTTAAGAGATTGCAATGTTTAAAGCCGAGGTTTGCTCACTCGCTTGAGCCAAATGCGCATTCTGTCGACAATGAAACTTTAAAGGAGTAACCATTGGTGTGTTCGATGCTGTTTAAACCTTCTTTCCGAAAGGACAGGCCAAATGTCGCCCTGTACCAATCGATTAGCAGTAGCATATTAAACATACAATATATAGCGGAAATACTCATTATGCGTTTCTTTTTCCTTTCAGTATACGTCCGCTGACTAGGGAGCGTAATTCTCCCTATGCTTGCCTCTGCTAGCTTCCATGTCAAGACAAGAAAAAGAATATTCGCATATTGTTGACAAGCTTAATTCTAAATATATAGCATTCTTAAGCGCACAACTGAAAGGTTTAGTAATATTTTATGTACGGTATCTACAAGTCAATTAATAACACAAGCCCTCTGTTTCATTTCAGTATAAAAGTTCAACATTTCCATCTTAATTAGTGTGTACATGTCACTATACCTATTAAGCATTTTCTTTTCAGTTGGTGTCATTGCATTTATGATCTTCTCGTTAAAGAAACTAACCCGCCAAATAATGGCAAAATTATACTTCAATGTTTATCAAAACCCTATCCAGGTGTTCAGGTCATATAATAATGTATATGTGCCGAGTAAAAGTATAGCTTTATCCATGGGTTCTTCAAATACAGGTGGGTTCTTAAAATACACGTGACTGAATATGCATAAAATGAATTATGAGTTGGTAACTCTTTACTCAACGCTCCAGTTTTCGGGTTTGGCCTGGCTAGCTGTGTTTATAGAGTTTGGATTCTCAAAATATGTAAGTTGTACGATGGGTTTCTCGCCCTGTTATATCATTCATTACAACGTAACTAGACAAGGTATCGATTTTTTGTTCAAATCATTTGATTTTTTATGAGTTGGGTTACAACATATACGAATTTTAAAGGTTTACGTCAATAAATGAGTGCTATATCGAAAAAGTCATGTTTGACAACATAGTACTTACTGTAATTTAGTAGTTAGCAGAGATATATGTGAGTGAAAGGAACGATAACTCTGCGTGGAGATTGCCATCTGCTACGTTTCTTTCTTATTTGTGTTTGTTGCTTCCAAAGGTTCCCCTTTTTGTTTAGTGCTGTGTGGCGGCCGTAAAAAGTCGCCACGACTACAAATCAGTTGTGTTACTTACTGATCCTTTGGAGTCATCAAGCCCAATCGTTGTGCTTTTAAAATAGAATACCGCTTAAGCCGGTGTTATGGAGCGTGAGAAGTGTTGTGCTTTATATTATTTCTCATGAAAAGAAAACCGACTCTACTACTTTTCCCCTCTTTTTGTGTTAGTTGCTTCCAAGGGATTCCTTTTTCAGTATTTATTAAAGGAGTTAGCACACATTATATGTATATGGCCTCCTTTATTGTCATGATTTGGAAATCAAATATATAGTATGCATAGGTTGACCTGATCAAGTTCATCACATTTTGTATTATCAACAGGGATTTATCTACTGTAAAATAAAGACAGTAGTACCCATTAATAAACCATTACTACAAAAGTAGATATAAAAGTCGAATCGGAAATGTAGCATCAAGGACCACAGTCAATCAAAACACCCAAACAAACAAACAATAATTACATAGATGTATAAAAGGCAAGATATGAAATCACAAACATAAAGGGGTTGACAATAGGGCTACCGCCGCCTTGGTACGGTCATTGGCATAAAAGCCGCTGGGGTTTTAAACCAAGTTCTAGTGTACATCAAACCTCACTCTTTACCTTATTGTTCCAGAAAACGTGCCAGTGTAAATAAAGATATCACCGCCAGGTCGTATTCTCTAACAAACAAGGCAGCATTAACAGGCAATATGTGTATAACACATTGATGATCATGTATATATGAATATAATAAAAAAACCAGAGCAAGTACTCAATGCTCTTGCAGAAGCCATAGCAACTAGAGAACAAACTATTAAGAGTATGACAAGACCAGATTTAAGGCAATCATCAAACCCTACCGTCCTTTGAGGATTTAGTCATCATATGGTCCACAATCTGTCCGGTCATCGCACAACCAAATAAGAAAGCATAGTGGCGAAATGTAAATGGGTCGACCACTGAACATGCAGTGCAGATAGGGTCATAACCTCTTTTGATAAACCCTTAAAGTAAGTCAGACAATTTGCGATCAGTATCCCATATGAAAAAAAATCGTAACAAAATACTAATCCTGCATTAATAAAATACTAACAAAACACTCTTTAGTATTTTGTTAGAGTGTTTTATTAGTATCACATTTAATGAAACATCAATTCTTTACTTTTTAGAAAAATGTTTTATTGATGTTTCATTAACTTAGAAAATGGTAAAGATGTTTTGATAGTGTTTCATTAGTCTTAAACATTAAGTTGGAGTATAGCATTAGTGTTACATTAGACTTCTCTTTGTGTAAAAGTACAGAATTAGTGTTGCATTAGACTTTATACCTTAAGTCGGAGTACAGAATTAGTGTTTCATTAGACTTCTCTTTGTGTAAGAGTACAGCATTAGTGTTGCATTACACTTATATTCATGTAAGAATACAGTATTAGTGTTACATTGCACTTGAGAATAAAAACAGATGTGGCATTACTTTAGCACTTTGAGCGTTTTATTATCTTCATGCTGAAATCTAAGCCAAATTAACATGATGCATAATACATAGTCACTAAGACAAATGAATATATATATTTAATTGTGGATTTAGTCATTTATGTGACAAAGTATTTGTTTGTTTGTATGATGTTTTACGTCATTTTCAACACATATCTCTAGATGAAGCAGTTTCCATGGAAATCCATAGAATTCTGTGGAAGTTGGAATGGAATTGTATGGAATTTCATAGATTTCCGTGAAATCTTAAAAAAAATCTATGAAAATTTGAACAACGTACCATTTTTCCATGGATTTTATCTGACATTAGGAAACATTGCCATGGATTTCCATGGTAAAATGAAAAATGCCATGGAAAGTTGGAGAAAATAAATGATGGAAAATAGCATGAAAAATAGCAAACATTTAGGGGGATGGAAATCAATGGAAAAAGTGGACTTAGAAATTTCTCGATAAAACCAGGGAGTATGTATACTTACTCCGTGATAAAACAAGTTTGCGCTTTAACAAATTACGATGAAAATAATACTGGAAAATGAAACTATAGCAGATGTAATGCTAATTATTATTTGTTCTATGATGGGGACGTAAACCGGGCGGTCCCGTGTATCAGTCTATCCTCCGAGCACGTTAAAAAGAACCATAGGAATCTATTCGATAATACGAGTAGGGCAGGTTCCCGGATTCCTTCCCCTATCTCTGGGGCGGCTCCAAATAACATTTACTGTGTTGATGGCTGAGCCGTTAAACAACATTCAGTGTATTTGTTCTATGACTTCCACACATCCATATGAATCAAAATATTTAAACACTAGATATTTATAAATTATAATATAAAAATAAGTCTGCAATTAAAATCAAATTAATATAAAACTTATTTCATTGTCACATTTTGGGATTCTGTTTATGACATTACAATTGATAATAGTAAGAAAGAATAAATTTTTAGTGAGATGCAGTTATTTAAATTAAATATTTAGTAGATTTGTAGAAATAAATTATATTGACTTGTAACAATGAAGATGTATATCATTTGACATTTTATCCAAATGTTCAATTCAGCATTGTGATAATACCGTAATGAATGTTTAATTAACTAGACCTAATATGTAGATTCATAATTTCCTAATTAACAGATGATCCCCCATTAACTTGGAGCTGATCATTAAGTCACTGAGAACGCTTGCAGGAATATAGACTTGCCACAGTACCACTTTATTTACTGTAGGGCACAGTTTCATTCATCAATTGCATGAGTCATGTTAAAAGAGGCAAGACATATCTTTGTCAATATTAAAAGAATATTTTAATATACTAATTCAGTCATATATAAGTATTACTGTAGATAGAGTATGGTACATCCCGATGTTGAATCAACCAACAAGATGGGACCATACTCTGTTTGTTTTGTAGCACGTCCATTTCAGTTGTCCTGATTCCTTTATAATTGCTGCCAGTCTCCCAACCTTTCAGTCATAAAATGTCTAGATAACGCTAAACAGATGTTGGGGAACTTAGGGGTAACTGACCATCCATTATCCATCTGGCATTATATGTTGTATATGGCAGCTCAGAATAAAAACCTGCAAACCCTACAAATTGCCTCTAACTCAAGTCTAGGTGTGGATTGGTTTACATTTAGCAGTTCGGATTTGAAAAACTGAAAATGTATACAAAGCTAGTTTTGAAGAAACATGTGCACTTTAGGATTTTTAAACTTGAATTACAGAATGTAGCACTTAATGTAAATTAGTTGAAGACATGGTTACAATGAAAAACAAATGATGGAACATAAAAAACTATAATAAAACATTTAATGCATTGATGGATTTCATCATTCAGGAATGAACATTATGATGGATTTTAAACTCAACCAGAAACACAGGCAGGAATTAAAGAACACTATTTTGTGATTATTCAGGTAAGAAAATTACTTTAAACCTCTACTACTATTAATATTACATTATGGCAAGACATTCTTCCTTTATGTTTAAATGGTTGCTAATTGAGAAAGCTCTGAAATTAATTGTTTACTTAGTTGTTTTATGAGCTAATTTCTTTACTGAAGTTAATGTTTCATCTGATTCGTGCATATATATTCATCTGTATGTCTTATATAAGAATAGTGATACTAGTAGAACTCATGCTAATTTAAATTTCTTTCAGCTATCAAATTAAGGATAACTCGATCCTGCTGATTATGTCTGACAGTTGCACAACATTGAAGTTTACATCAGGACAATGATTAATTTGATTTCTTATCACATAATGGTAAGTATAATGTTTGTTTAAATAATCTTTTGTATGTACTTAAAAAAAACTTGTATGACAAGATGTGAACTTAAGGTGTTGGTAACATAATAGTTGACTATATGATGTAATTTGATGAATTTACTGTTTTATGACAGTGGTTATATTACTCATAATATATGTTCCTTAGATACTTTATACCATACCAAACTATAAATTATTAGAACTCAAATAATTATGCCAAAAATGTAATAGCATGACAGTTTAACAATTACAAATAATACTTTAAAGCTGTATCTTTATACATTTTGAATGCCTTATTAACAAAAATATTATAAATTCATTAACAACTATTAACATAAAACTATTTACATTAACTTTCAGGGTTTGAGATCTAGACAACAGTCTTCAAGTTGAATGGAAGAATGGACAGTGAAAATGGATTTACCATTGGATGCAAAACTGTTTATTATTTTTCACAATGTATTTATTCCACTAATGCTGTAACAGTCAAAATTCCACATGAGTTGTAGAGATAGGCTTGTGACTGTCTAAAGTAAAAGGGACATAGAAGGATAACACATTATTTTGAAGCAGTTCTTAATATTAATATCTACCAGTAGGTTGTGTTCAGTTTTTTAATTGTCTTAAATTTTATTATTTTTTTCACTCAAAGACCAAGGTCACTCTTAGGGTCAGAGGTCACACATGTTTTAGGGGCATTTGTCAATTATTGACATGTTCTCTCCTTTGTTTATTGTTTTGATGCGTGATATACACAAACTGTATACTCGAAGTTGTGAAAGTTCTGACTATTTTTTTTTACCGATTTTGTGTGTGTTTTGTTAAATATATATTTTTTGTATTAATTTTGTTAGTGTTTTATTAGTATTTTGTTAAAAGTATTCTATATGTGTTTTGCTGAACAGTACATCATTAGTGTTTTGTTAACAGTGTTTTATTGATGTTTTGTTAACAGTGTTGCATTGATGTTTTGTTAACAGTGTTTCATTGATGTTTTGTTAACAGTGTTTCATTGATGTTTTGTTAACAGTGTTGCATTGATGTTTTGTTAACAGTGTTGCATTGATGTTTTGTTAGGAGTCTTTTATTAGTGTTTTGTTTCAGTATTTTATTGGTGTTTTTTTAATATTCAGATTTCAGTACAGCATTAGTATTTTGTTATTAAACAGTGTTTTATTGGTGTTTTGTTAATAGTGTTTTGTTAGTGTTTTATTAGTATTTTGTTAACCTCATTTGCATGTCATTTGTGATACTAATTCTGCACTAATAAAATACTAGTATAGCATTCATGTTTTGTTATAGTGTTTTGTTACCCCTTTTTTTTCATATGGGATTATATTGTACAGTTCTATTAAGAAGTGGGATGTGTTTACGCTCTTGTGTGCTTAATCCATTTGTCATTGGCTTGAACTCCATTAGTATTATTCAGCACTAATTAAGCGTTCTTATTCGATACCTTTGAGATTAATATATTTGCTTTGTTCGTGGACTACATTAACTGTATTATGCTTAATGATTTTTTTCTTGAATATGCTATTTCGTCTTAAATGGGTGCTAGCTTTGATGGAAACAACAACAACAACATCGTGCATTATAATACATGTGTTTAAGCCAAATAGTGTACCTACTATACTAATATAAAAATACGTTATGAAACTTCATTGAGAGACAGAGAGACAGAGAGACAGAGAGAGAAACCGTCATTATTGCTTAGGTGTTAAAGGGAGAGAGAAGGGAGGGAGGGAGGGAGGGAGAGAGAGAGAGAGAGAGAGAGAGAGTAAACCGTCATTGTCATTATTACTTAGGTGTTAAAAGTCAAGATGACGAAACCGGTCAGCCAATAAATATAATAACCATGCATCCAAACATTTATTTATATATATCTAAGGTCAAAGTCTCATAACCATCTTTCTTTACTATCATCTTCACATCATACTTAGTATGCCAAATATTAAAACAATCCACCTAAATATGAATGAGGAGTTAAACCTACAGCAAATAATCGCATCTTATAGAACATTTGTAATACATCATGCACAGCCTAGATAGTGTGGACGACGTAGTTGGACTTGGCGAGATATCAAAGCGAGTTGTACTGGGTTTAATAGAAGGTTATTAAAGTAGAAAACGAACTGATATTGATCAATTGGTCATCGAAACAATCACATCTTACAGAATAATTTTAACATATACTGAAAGAAAGAAATTAGTTTAGCACGGTCTTTTGCAAATCTAGCATAAAGAAACTGAATGTTTGTTTTATAATGTGAAGCATTTGATAACTTTTGCATGTCAGAAGGTGTTCTTTTTTTTCACGTATGTGTGATTCCAAGTAAGTATCAGAGTTATCTCCTATTTGTATAAAACAACGTCTTTATATGCTGTCCAAACTTCTTTATATGCTGTGCCAACTTCTTTATATACTGTACATATGTCTTTATATGCTGTGGAAACTTCATTATATTCTGTAAAAACAATAAAGGTCTAATTTTTGAGCATCCATCGGTTCTACCGAATTTCTTGTTTTAGATATGTAATCTTGTATAGGTATGATAGCAGAAAATGGTGCAAATAGACAAGAAGAAAATGCACCTATTAAACTTTTCTAAAAGAAATACGATCAAATATGACGTAATTTGTGCTAAATAGTATTCAGTACTCGGTTTCTAAAATCTAAATAGTATTCATTACTCGGTGTCTAAAATAAGGTGTATTCAGTACTCGGACCTCAGATTAAGGAGTATTCAGTACTCGGACCTCAGATTAAGGAGTATTCGGTACTCGTGGGGATGGGTTACATCCTCAAATATGCACATAATATATAGACAGTCATCTACTGCATATAAAGACGTTTGTACATAAATATATTTGCACAGCATATAAAGAAGTTTGTACAGCATATAAAGACGTGTGTACAGTATGTAATGAAGTTTGTACAGCATATAAAGACATGTGTACAGCATATAAAGAAGTTTGTACAGCATATACATACATTTGTACAGCATATAAAGATGTTTGTACAGCATAAAATGAAGTTTGTACAGCATAATAAGAAGTTTGTACAGCATATAAAGACGTTTGTACAGTATGTAATGCAGTTTGTACAGCATATAAAGATGTTTGTACAGCATATAAAGACGTTTGTACAGTATGTAATGATGTTTGTACAGCAAATAAAGATGTTTGTACAGCATCTAATGAAGTTTGTACAGCATATAAAGAAGTTTGGACAGCATATAAAGACGTTTGTACAGTATGTAATGCAGTTTGTACAGCATATAAAGATGTTTGTACAGCATATAAAGACGTTTGTACAGTATGTAATGATGTTTGTACAGCAAATAAAGATGTTTGTACAGCATATAATGAAGTTTGTACAGCATATAAAGAAGTTTGGACAGCATATAAAGACGTTTGTACAGTATGTAATGCAGTTTGTACAGCATATAAAGAAGTTTGGACAGCATATAAAGACGTTTGTACTGTATGTAATGCAGTTTGTACAGCATATAAAGATGTTTGTACAGCATATAAAGAAGTTTGGACAGCATATAAAGACGTTTGTACAGCATATAAAGAAGTTGGAAAATCATATAAAGAAGTTTGGACAGTATATAAAGGAGTTTGGACAGCATATAAATAAGTTTGCATGTAACGAAGTATGTACAGCATATAAAGAACTTTGCACATCATATACCGTAGTTTGCACATCCTATACAGAAATTTGCACAGCATATACTGAAATTTGCACAGATTATAATAAAGAGTTTACAGCATATAAAGACATTTGTACAGCATATAAAGACGTTTGTTCAGTGTGTAATGACATTTGTACAGCATTTAAAGACATTTGTACAGCATATACATACGTTTTTACAGCATATAATGAAGTTTGTACAGCATATAAAGAAGTTTGTACCGCATATAAAGACGTTTGTACAGCATATAATGAAGTTTGTACAGCATATAAAGAAGTTTGTACAGCATACAAAGACGTGTGTACAGCATATAAAGACGATTCCACAGCATATAAAGACATATGTACAGTAAATAAAGAAGTTTGGACTGCATATAAAGAAGTTTGGACAGATATTAAGAAGTTTGGACAGCATATAAAGAAGTTTGGACAGCATATTAAGAAGTTTGGACAGCATATAAAGACGTTTCCACAGCATATAAAGACATCTGTACAGTATATAAAGAAGTTTGCACAGCATATAATGAAGTTTGGACATCATATTAGGAAGTTTGGACAGCATATAAAGACGTTTGCACAGCATATAAAGAACTTTGTACAACATATAATGATATATGCACCGAATATAGTAAATTAAGGACCGCATATACTACAAAATGCACTCAGTATAAAGAACTTATTCATGCAAAGACAGCCATGGCGTTCCATAGGTGTTCGACACTGCAAACAGGGGACGGTATGTGATAAAACACAATATCAATGTGTACTTCAGTTACACAACAAAATATCAATATATGTCAATCATACATATTTCCGTCAGATATGGGCATAATCATGGATATACAGGTACAGGTGTATGTAGATCTATGGCATAATTAAACGCCAAAACTCGGAAGTTTGGGAAAACTTATGTAATGCTTGTGAACGTAATTAGTTTGTGTTGTTACGGCTAATGTTAAGATCAAGATTCCGCAAAGACCACTTGATTTCTAAACTGTTCAAGCGAAGTTCAGCGTCACATTTGATGTATCGTAGGCGGAAAGTCGCAAAGCCGAATGCAAAGAGCCGCAAATCGAAATTTCGGAGAAATGTTGAGATGTTACAAGTTCGTGTATGAGAATTTTGGAGTTCTCTTATGACTGTTAATAGTTAATATCATATATATGTAAAATGGGGGTCCTGTGGTATTTTTGAGTTGCCGAAAATACCACAGGAATTTTTTAATTTTTTTAAACACACCTATCTACAAATCAGCATGAAATGCTGATTTTGCTGCTTTTTTGTTGATTTTGCCCAAATATTTCATGAAATGGTGATTTTACTTGATTTATTAAAACTTTTTTAAAATAGGGGTAGTGAAGATTGCAAGTTTAATTTTTTTTATAAGTTATCAAAATTATAAAATGTTTATTTAATACAAAACAAATTTGTCGATTTGTTATTAAAATTTTACTCAAATCAACAATTTTCCGACCTTGAATACAAAGGTGGTAGATCGTACTCATACACATTACTAAAACAATTTATTACACACTTTTTAGACTTTTTTGTAAGGTTGCCATTGCTTCTTTTCTTCCCTGCTCCACTAGTTCTTTTTTTTGAGCTTCACTTATTTTAGCCTTTTTTTGTTTGGTGTCTTCTTTTAAACTATAATATTTATCTAACTCATCTAAAATCATCTTAAACTCTTGATCAGATATTTGTGCATCACTCAACGCTTTTGATATTAACTGCTTTATACTATTTAACTTAGCCTCTGCCAAAGTTTTTATTTCATGATGTTTTTGAGCTTTTGCATTAAGCTTACGTCTGATAAAATTAATACAAACACCTGTAGCTCCACATACTATTGCTGCTATTTCTAAAGGTAACAAAACTGGAATAACAAATCCAATCCCAGCCATAATAACACCTGCTGATATCAAGGTAGTGTCAATTCCATCTGTAATATTAATACCACGTTTATATTTTTTATAAAGTGACTGACGTATATCTCGTTCTGTAATTAACTTTTTTTCAATTTCTGAAATCTTTTGTAATCTATAATTTTGTCCGTTTTCCACTGAATTTTCCACTGGCAAATCAGGATATAAACTTGGTGCTGTTGGTTGCTTCGGCATTTTTTTATTAATAAATAAAAAATTAAATTAATTCAATTAATAATGATGCCACCGTATTTACAGCTGTAGCGTTGGCCACCTTGCATACAAAGTTAACAACAGAACCAGCGCCAATCTCTAAAGGTTTATCAAAGTTATCATGATTGCGTGGAATGATGTGAAGCGTTATACCATAATTTGGTTGTTCAACACCATTGACAGAAACTATTACAGTTACGTCACCAACTAATCGGTCACTTGCTAAACCTATTCCCATAATCCGTCCACGGCGTGTCATTACATGCCCCACATTTGATTCTGCCCCACCATTACCAAATGAGAGTATTCTATTCATTGCAAGTGGACCCTTAGCCTCCGCAAATATTGTTATAATCCCATATTTAAGATTATCAACTCTATTTTTTAAATGATTAAACTGGTTAACAAAAGGCACAATTTGTCTATATAAATTTTGAACATCATTTATCAAAGCCTCTAAGTCTTCTGTTTTTTTAGGGCTTGTTGGTGGTCCAAATATACTCATTGTTTTTTTTATAAAAATATATTTTTTAAATAATTTCTAAAACACAACTCATAGGCAAACCGTGATTATCTATTTTGTTGCCATGCTCATCTCTGACTTCTATTTTCAATTCAGTAATTGCATCATTTGTAAGACAGTGATATTCAGGATAAAAACGTGTATATACAATATCTCCAAACTGCTTATTTGCCACAGGTATAACCCCTATAATAGTGCTTGGCGCACCATTGAAATAATTACTACTTGTATTAACTTGTTTCAGATGAACATATAGCTGTTTATAAGGAGCTAAATCAATTGGGTGAATTCCAGTACGAATACCTTTTGACCATTTTCTATCATCAAATCCCAGCATTTTTGAAAGACTGCTTGATAATCGTGTTTCTATTGGCGTATCTAAAATGGCTGTAGCACTTTGCGCATAAATGGCTAGGATAATATCTTCATTTAGCAATTTAAACTTTTCTACCAACTCTTGAAAGTTATAGAGTCCACCTGGTATATGATACGTTTTATCTGGTTTTTTTTGTTTTTATAACTTCATGATTAATATTAAACCAGCCAATAGTGTATGTAAAACTTTTTAATCCAACGCGCTTAGTTCCATTTCTATTATCGATATACTGTTGTAAATTAATAGAGTTGTTTATGTTTGAAATTGTATGAAACATTTTTTTTTAATATATATATATAAAAACACAAATAAAAATGATTTCTAAAGAATTCAAATATAACCCGGATGCTCAATATTTAAATACTTTTAGCAAGAAAGTGATAGATATAATAAATCAAAACATAGTCATTACATCAGACGGTAAAGACTTTAAAGCATCATTTCCCAATGTCTTTGAAAAATACAAACTCCCATACGTCAAATCAGATGCTATAGTCCAACGTTGGGGAACAGATTGGATGTTATTTTGGCAGAATCAGTTAAACTTTGCTATTTGGTGTGCAACAACTGGATGTGGTATTGATTTTAACAATCATCTAAAAGCTGATGATTTGGTTGGTTCGTTATTTCGATTTCATGTCTACTACCAAGTCAGAAGAATAGTATTTGAAATGAGTGTAGCAATGCCGCAAGACTCAAATTGGAATGCGTTTAATAACACATATAACCGAAACGCGTACGAGAGAATATGCAAGGAGTTTAACGTTGATTTATATTCAGACTGGAGACAGAAACAAAGCTATAATAATGGTCTAGGAACAATTTACAATTACTGGACACATATTGGTTATCATCCTTTGGTAAATACTGTATACGACAACAAAACGATGAGTTTTACAGTCTATGAGAGTGATAAAACATACCACATTGATTACATTGCACAAGGATCTGAGGCTGACAATAGTTGGTCTACTTTTATACTAGATGATTCATCTGGATTTACAAGAGCTGGAGTAGAAAGAATCAATGACAGCATAAGAACATACTGCTGGGCAATCCTTGGCTCACAATCACAAACAAGAACAGATATACTTGGAACTGGGACAGCATTTGATGCACAGAAACAATTTTTAGCAAATGTAGAGGACGCAATAAATAGCCCCATCGACTTGCCCAGTCAAATTTCAAGATATGAAAACACTCTAAAATATGAAAGAAGTAAAGTAAATTTTGTCTATGGAAGTGGATTATACATGTCTCCGAATGACATGGAGTTGAGAATTGGAACAATACAAGACTACAATAATGAAATTGTAATAGCAACCGATGCACAAGCATTAGGATTGAATAATGATGTAAATGTAAAACCAGTGCCACCAAAAAATATTCAACCTTTTCAAGGCACCACAACAAAGAAATTTTTACCGGAACATTCTGACTTTGATAAATCATCAATACATAAAACTGTGAAACATAACCCACCAGAAATACAAAAAATAGCGATTGAACACGAAGATAACAAAACAACTATAATTGTTGGTACTATAGTAATAGGTCTTGCTGCATTACTTATTTATGAGATTTACTAAACCACTCTTTAGCTGCCACATACAACAACCCGGAAACAAACACAAGCAAAGCCCATAGATTGTTACCAAGCCAATTAATAACATTACCTGTTGCAGATAAAAGCCATGATACTATTGCACCAATAACTCCTGGAAGTGCTGCAGCAGCTTTACCAGCTTGGTTGGCAAGAAGTTTACCAAGTTTAAGTAGTTGTTTTTTTATCCAATTTTTTACACTTGATGGATCAGGCTTTGGAGTTGGAACAGGTGCAGTCCCCCCTCCTGTTGTAGGAATAATGGCATCAACTAATACCCCAATAATCATACCAAAGGCAGTCAAAATACTAACAATAGTAATACCTTGCTCTCTGAATAATGTTTTTATTCTCTCACCCAATGTTGTGTCTTTTTTTAACACCTTATTTATAGTTTCTTTTATCCTGTTTATTTGACTGCGTAATGCTTCTTTGTTGTCACTCGCCGCTTCAAGTCGTGAACTTCTTTCATCTTCTAAGTTTTTTATTCTGTCACGTATGCGCTCTTGTTGAAACTCATCCTCCTGCCCGGGGGTGCTAACCTGTTCTAATTTTTGTTTTTCTTTTGCTATATCTTTATCAAGCTCAGTGAGCTTTGAGAGATTATTAGTAAGTTCTCCACGAAAGCTTTGCAATACCTTATCTAAACCTCGTATCTCTCGCAGTGTTAGACTTTCTGGTTGAACAGCAGTTTTAGGATGAGTTTCATCTATTATATTACTCAAATTACTCTCAATTGTATTTACAGCATCTACTGTATTTTGTACATCTTCAGTTGTTGAAAAAGTTTGCATTGATATATTTTCTCCTCCTTTTGCGAGGGTATTTTTTGATTCTAATAAGGTTGCAAAGTCTGCCCTACCCCGAGCAACTCTTTCACGTGGAACTAAATAATCATACATTTTTAAAGTGTTTTTCACAAAGTTAATACCATGCATTTTAACTAAAGTGTCCAGCTTATAAAATTTGACTGCACTATTTCCTATATGATAAGTAAGTGGAACATCATCTGTTCCCAACTGAACTGCATATAACATTATTCTACCGTTTTTGTCCTTATCCATTTTGAAATTTTTATAAACAATTTTGCTGGTATCATCGTGAAATTCTTTATAAAATTCATCTACTAACCACCGTTTATGTTTAAGCTGTTCATTCGTTTTATCTTCTCCTTCAAGCTGATCAATATAGTTATTTTCATTTACAATTTGTCTCTGAAATTCTGAGTCAGGTTGTATAATTTCGTCGTCTTCAAGTAATTTATCCAAGTCTTCTTCAGTCATATCTTCAATATCGAACGCAGGATTTTCAAATCCTCCTTCAGCCATTGTTTATTTTATTTAATTTTAAAAAATATATTTAAAAAATAAAAACAATGTCAGCTTACGGAAACAAACTCAGCCCTCATAGAAAACTAAGAGAACCTCATGGTGCCAAAGGCATTCGCACAAGTGTAGTAATAACTAATAATCCATCAACAATAGACCAAAACCAGCAACTGCTTGTAAGATTTCCCAATCTAAGTACTAATGATGTGATAGTTCCTCGTACTGCTCGTCTTGCCTTTGAAATAGAACTTAAAAGCAGAACAGACGCCAACGCTACTCTATTTCAAAATCTGGGTAGAACAATTGTGAAAAAAATGACAATAAGAATAAGTGGCAACGAAGTCATGTCAATAGATGACAGTGATATATATCATTGTTATGTAGACTTATGGAAAAGCCCTACCGAACGACAAAACACAGCTTACCAAGGTATTGGTAAACCAAACATGTGAAAACATAGAGTTAGCGCGGGAGATGCTTCCTCAGACACCGGAGATGAAGCTATAGCAGCAGCTTATGGAAATAGATTTTGTATTCCACTGGACTTTGAAATGTTAGAAAGTCATATGCCATTTTATCAAGCGGGGCTTGGTGATAGGTTAGAATATGAATTAACGTTTAACGATTATAACAAAGTTATCAAAAGCAGTGATGTTGATGCATCTTATGTAATAAAAAATATCTGCTTGGAATTTGATACGGTTAGTGATGTTGAATT
Organism: Cyrtodaria siliqua; assembly: GCA_037043455.1. NCBI lineage: Eukaryota > Metazoa > Mollusca > Bivalvia > Adapedonta > Hiatellidae > Cyrtodaria > Cyrtodaria siliqua. The sequence goes on along the minus strand of JAWPHD010011025.1, from coordinate 58,523 downwards.
ATCCAGACAAATAAGACAGCAAATCAATGGTAAGATGTCATTTATGTATGATCGTATCTTGCGACATAGAAAAATAATAGCAAACAAATCTGATACTCTTTGGAACATCAACATTAATGTACCAGCACGGAGCATGAAAGGTATTTTAATGCTGTTTGAAGACCCAGAAAGAACAAGCGCAGAAACCTATTACAACCCAAAGATTGAAAAGGTTGAAATGACAATAGAGGGAGTACCAAATCAGTTGTATAGTCAGGGCATGAAGGCATATCAACATTGGGATGAAATCAACAAATATTTTGCTTTAACATCAAAAAGAAACAAAGAGACAGAAATAGCAGCGAGGGACTTAAACTTCACCAGTGTTTCTCTTGAGACCTATCTGACAAAATCATATGCTTTGTGGCTTGACCTTAGAACATGTGAGGACAATTTATTACACGGCAGTGGAAGAAGAATAGAAAACGGCAGTGAAGGCATAACGATATTAATAAATAAAAAAGCAGATGCAAATCAAACTTTAAATATTTATATATATATAATACAAGATGCGCAAATCAATTTCGAAGATGGAAGATTCAAAGAAGCAGGATACTAGTTTGCAACAAAAATATCCTAAATATTCACACAGTGCCATTATTTGTGGTCAGACAGGCTGTGGTAAAACAGAGTTTGTTCTTGACATACTTGAACAAGAGTATGTTGGAGTTTTTAAACATATAATTATATTGTGTCCAACCATAGAGTGGAACGAGGCTTATAAAAATAGATCCTGGATAGGAGATGTGAAAAACCCTAAAGATAAAAAAATAATAATTGTCAATCCCGTGAGCAACGGTAAAGAAATGTTACAAGAACTGTTGCGTTTCTTTTTCAAACAATATGCTGGCCAGCCCACATTATACATTATTGACGATTGCTCAGCCACAAAAGAATTAACAAAGAAAAAAGATATGTTGTCAGAGTTGGCATTCTCTGGTCGTCACGCTAAACAATCAGTGTGGGTCATTTCACAGAGATATAATTCTGTATTGAAAGATTTGAGAGAGCAAGCAAAATGGTTGTGTATGTTTTACACCAAAGACAGAGATAGTTTTGAAAATTGTTTGAGAGAAACTGATGTTATTTCGACGTTGGAGGAGAGAACCAGAATAAGAAAAGCTTTAGCTAAGACTAAATATTCGAAGTTAATTTTGAGGACTGACCAACCAACTGGTTATTGGGTTGAATAATTTTTTTAAAAATACAATCTAGAGTCTCCCATATAACCCATACACTCAATGCACTAACCAATATCGGTACAACATCACTACTCATGTTTTCCGGGGCTTGTAAAACATACCCTCTTGGCTCACATATAAAATATTCTACGCCATCCTTTGTCACAGAAATTACAGGCGTTTCCTGTGCACCTTTTTCGTACGTTTGTAAAAAATCACTTTCTGAAACACATATACAACATTTTACGTCATCTCTTGTCATAACATCCAGTGCTATTTTATTTTTGTTATAATCACTAATCTCACCGTCTGTTATTTTCAAATCCATTTTTTTCTTATATAATATTTTTTTTATTATTACAAAATATATTTTTTTACAACTGTTGCTAATAGTAATACTAACAGCAAAGTAGCAATGTTAATAGCAATACTGACCATGAATATAGTATTGCTAATAGCATTGCTCATAGCAAAGTAGCAATGTTAATAGCAATGCTTGCAGCAAATTAATAATGTTAATAGAAAAAATAGCAATATTAATAACAATGCTATTAACAATACTAACAATTACTAGTTGCATGAATATCGCTGCTAGCTGTTTTGTATTTTATATTTATTTCAAGATAAAAAATAAGATTAATAATATAAAAATGAATGCGGAAGAACTATTACAAAATATATCGGAACAGACGGAACCAGATGAATCAAAGCAACAAGAAACAAAAAAAGAAAGATTATCAGCCATAGTGGCTGGCGGTGGTAGTCGTCAATATTTGGGTAAAGACATACAACTCACAAACATAGATGGCATGCCACCAGATGAAATTAACAAACTTTACTGCAGATATGAAGCAAGGCTTGGGGCAAGCATGACTAAAACTTTAGGCAATTCTTTTATTAACTTGTATGTAATGGGAGTATCAAAATATTTTAATGTAACCAGTCCACCAAAGCTGATAGAAGATTTGGAGGAAGACCCATTTATTAATCATGCTTTGACAAGTGCTTGTTGTGAGTTGTATTACAGGTATGGAATGTGCTTAGCACCATTTACAGCAATACTGACAACTGTTAGACATATCGATTTTAATAAAAATAAAAATATAGATAATATAAATGAAGAATCAAGAGAGTGAAGTTATACCTGTTGTTACACAACCTGTTGTTACACAACCTGTTGAACAACAAAAAGTAAAAAATCCAAAAAGAATAGAAGCTGGAAAAAAAGGAGCAGCGGCAAAAAAGGCAAAGCGTTTGCTTCAAGATGTTACAAATCAAAATGCTGCAAAGCAAGATGCTGCAAATCAAATAACAAAAATAACAATAGGTGAAGAAGAACCAGAAAAAATCAAAATAAACGTATACAAAAATTATATTCCACCGTGTCTGGTTTTATTAGGCATTGCTGGGTTGGGTTTGTATATTTATAACAAGAAATCTGCTACGCAACCTGTAGCTGTGCAACCTGTTCATGTTGCACCAAAAGACCCGTTTGATTTTTAATAATTTATTTTAAAAAAATAATCATATAAAAAAAATGGCAGCAAGTATTGACGGAAAACAAATTGTAAATATGATGTATCATGCAGGAGTGGAAACACTTCTAACTGTTGGATATTCTGAGATTGGAAAAAAACTACTAAAAAAACCAGCACCTAAAGTGGATTTTAATATAGAAAATGTTGGGATGCTGTCTGTGGATATAATGTTAGCAATGGCTACAAAAGATATGCTGATTAAGCAAGGTATTATTCCTGCGGATATTATGAAATAATTTTAAAAAATATATATATAAAAAAAAAAATGGCAAGTGCAGTAGCAATGATGATCGGTGGCGCATTAACAAATGCATTAGCGTTTAGCGGTTCAAATTATTTCTTTTCAAAAATGGGAAGTCATTCAGATGAGGAAAGACAAAGGCATGACAAAGCAGTGGAACAACTAAACGCAGCACAAGTGGAGTGGAATAAAAAAAGAACAGAGAGATTAGATTTTATTAATAAACAACTACAAAAAGAACATCATGCAGAGCAGACTTTTGATGATGTGGATCAGGCTATGAAACAGTATTATTACATAACTGGCAAACATTTACTTTTGGAACCGGAGCCCAAGTTGAGTGATTTTTATACACCATCTCCGGATCAACAGAATAGAGAAATTACGTTTATTGTGGTGGGCATGGCTGCAACTGGATTTGTGGCGTATAAATTGATTTCATAAAAAAAAAAAATAGTTTAAAACTATAATTACTTTGGACTTCTTTGGAATAACTAAATATGTTTACTTTGAAATAACCTTTGAAAAGACTAAGTCATATGCATGATACCTATTTTTGTTGTTGTTTTTACATGGTTTCAATCCAAGTGGTCGAATATAATATGGTGGTTTAGCACTCTTCTCTAATTTATTTTTGAGATGATCAGGCGCCCATACTTCACCATTGTCTAATAATGTCGATACCATGGATGGACCATATTCGGTATCTACTATTTTCGTATCTGTAATTTTGTATATTTTATCTATTTCCAAGTCTGTCCATTTCTTTGTGCTATTTTGATATTGCTCTTCGAGCAGTTCATCAAATTGTGCAGTTGTGATTTCCATTTTTTCTTTATAGTTATATAAAGTTTATTCTTTAGTAGAAAAAAATGGAAAAGATTTATTACAGCCCAAAAGGATTTTGGAGAGGTTACACAGCAGTTAAAAAATTAGCAAAAGAGGCTGGTGTCAGTGAAAAAAAGGCATTAGAATTTTTAAAGAAACAAGCTGTGTGGCAGATTTATTTACCTGCGCCGAAGAAAATAGTTAGACCCAGGTTTGATGTTTCTATTAAGAATGGAGTGCATCAAGCTGATTTGTTATTTTTACCGCATGATACTTTTGGCTTTGGTCGTGGACGCAAGACATATAAATATGCATTGACTGTTGTTGATATTGCAAGTAGATACAAAGAAGCAGAGCCACTGACTTCCAAGGATAGTAAAGAAGTTGCTAAAGCATTTGAAAATACATATAGTCGGCATCTAAAATATCCAAAATTATTACAAGTGGATCCAGGCAGAGAATTTATGGGTGCAGTATCACAGTTGATGGCAAAACACAAAGTAAATATCAGACGGGGCAGAACAGAAATACATAGAGACCAAGCTTTAGTGGAAAGATTTAACAGAACATTAGCTGAAAGATTGTTTGGCTATCAGTATGCTAAGGAAATAGATTCGCAAAAACGTAATAGAGAATGGGTAAAGAGATTACCAGAAGTTGTTAAAGCCATAAATGCGGAGACAAAAAAGCCCCCTCCTGTTGAAACAAAAATATTAAAAGATGATCCTATCTGTATTAATGCAAGTGTAAGATATTTATATCAACCCGGGGAACAAGAAGGTGGAAGACGCAGAGCAACTGATCCAATGTGGAGTGTAGATATTCACAAGATTAAAAGTTATATGGTGACGCAAGGTATAAGAGTTTATTATTTGAAATTACCAGCGCCGCAGAGAGGATTTGTCAAAGAAGAATTACTTATTGTTCCTGCTGATACCCAAATTCATAAGTTTTTATAGAAACCATGTGCATCAGTTGTAATTCCATCTTCTCGGATGTATCTTTTTGAGTAAAATGGTGATAATGTAACTTTGTTTACTGTTATGCCATATATTTGATGTTTTATTGATCGCATCATATTCATTTCATGGTTATATTTTTTCTTGTTAAATAGTGCATCCTTGTAGTTTTCAAAATTTATTTGTTTTTTGACTACATAAGTTTTTACACCCTTTGCTTTTTTAATAAGTTGTTCATCCGCTCTCAAAATAGAATATAGCTTGGGTCTTAATCCAACATACTCAGCTATAGCAACACCAGCACATTCGTCTTTCATTTTACCCAATACTTTTTTGTTTGTATCATCATGCATTGGGTGATCTTGAGGATAATCACTCAAGTCATACTCATCTTTCATTTCAGCCATGTCTTTGTATGCATCATATGTTCTGATGTCCACAAGCAAGCTGTCAGTATCTGTGTATAATAAAGTACAGTTATTTTTGTACCTTTTTTTCAAAGTATTATAATACCAATCATACATCATATGCTTTGATAAATCCAATACTGACATCCCAACATAAATTGGTTTGTTTAATGTTAATTTTGTTTTGTTTGTATGCACTGCTGATAACTCATCTGAAAATTTTATTCGGCGGTTAAAGTTTGGTTTAGCTATTATTTTTCTTATTTTTTCATTTTCAGAACCATCAGTTCTGACTAGTTTTATATCAGTCCGCTTGCGGAGATTTTCCATTGTTTTTCCGAATACAGAGTTATTCATAAGTTTGTAAAAGTCTTTTTCAAAGTTTGATTTAGCTTTTTTTCTTAACTCTGTGTTTAGATTTATGTATGATTTCATCCATGTTTTTTCATTAAATTCTAATACTCTGTGTATTTTTTTTAGTTTCATACCTAAAGATAAGTACAGTTCCAAATGTTTGTAATGTATTACATACTTTTTCTTGTCCATAAGATTAGTAACTAGTTGTTCTGTCATAGTATTATTTTCCAGCAAATCTGTTTGATAACCAGACAGCCATTCTTTTTTTACTACTAGCTTCTCTGGCGCAAGTGGATATCCATTATGCAATTCATGAATTTCTTTCGAATATTCTAAATCGACTTCAAGTATTTGTCCTTTATCAGTACCAGGTTTAGAGAAATAACCACGCTTGTTTCTATTTTTCCAAACAAATCCAGAATACGGAAGTGCTTGACTCATTGCCCAACCATATAAATTATTTGCATCAAAATACATTAAGAAATTATTTTGATCTTCAGGTTTGTAATTAGCAACAAGTGGATTATTCGCTTTGGCATATCTTTTTGACACCATGCTAATTCCACCTCGCATTCCCTTTTCTAAAAACAAATGCATATCAATGTCTGATAAAAGTTCTAATTCTATTTCTGAGTATTTAAGTAGTGCATCCCAAGATAATCCCGGCGCTGTATAATAATGTAAAGGATCAAGTTTGTATGCATTCATACATGTTTTTCTAAAAGTTTGAAACACATCTGCTAGCAAAGTTACATCCGTTTTCAAATATAAATCATGATAATCACCAAGGGTTTTACAGTTGAATTCTTGCCATACTTTTTGAGCATAATCATAATCTTCAGTACTTATGTTTTCATCTGATAAACTACTGTAAAATTTTTCTATGGGTGGTAATTCTGTTTCTTTAAATCTTTCCATGTTATCCAAATATTCGTATGGATAAACACCTTTTCGTAAAAGTAGATCTGTTTGTTCTCCAAACTGATTTTTGGTTATTTTAAAATCAGATTTGTTTGTTGCTTTAACCAATTTTTCCAGAGACAAATTCATAAATTGGAAACTGTCTAAAAATCTAAATTGACCAACACTAAATGAAATATACTTTTCAGCATTATTTGGGATGCAAGTAATATTACCTGTTATTTTAGCTATATTTTGCATTATAAGATGACTATCATATCCTTTAAGGTTATGAAACATAACAGGAATTGTTGTTTTGTTTGGTCTTATTTTTAATTTTAGGTTGCAGTTTTTATGTGCTGCACCTCTATATTCTCCTGTAAAATGACAATGATCTCTTACTTTACAGTTTTTATCATTGTCAATTATATTTTTACATATCCAGCAGTGTGTTGCTTTTTCATGATCTATTTCATTCTGCTGTGTCATGATTAAAGGTTTAGGATGAGCAAATATGTTATTGATGTTGCTCTTTTCACATTCCAAATAATTTAAAAACTTTTCAACAGTATCCTCACCTCTATAAATAACAGGTTTTACTGCTTTACCATCATATCTAACAACTTGATACCCAAATCCACAAGCTTCATGCACATTTGTAATTTCTGATTTTTTTCCAAATTTTAAAGATTGGGGTTTAAGTATGCTTTCAAAGTCAGCATATATTACATAAGGTACATGCATTTGTTTTTGATGATTTTTAAATTTGGTGATTGTACCTTTTTTTGGCATCTCGATCCGGCAAGAGTTTTTGTTAATACCTTCACAGTCTATTTTGTGTTTTTCAAGTAGTTCTTCATCGGAGCATCCATGAAGACAACGATCACAAAAGTAAGTTTTACAACGATGTTTGTTTTGATCATAAAGTAATTTGTTTAGGTCTTTAATCCAGCACCAATGATATTTTGTTTCTTTTTTAACTTTTTCGTGATTATCATCAGGGTTGTAATTATCATCTATAATCCCTTCTTCGTTGTTTGGATCATCTTCGTTTTCTGGTTCAACTTCAGTATCTTCAGAGATTAACATCAAATTAATTATTTTTATGTCCTTCGGCTGCTCTGATATTTTATATGGAAAAACAGATGCCTTTTTAATTTTTTCTGATACTGGATACCCGTAAGCATTAATGGCAAGATTGTTTTGTTTTTCTACTTTTGAAATTTGTGAAATCGGAGTCGGACAATCAATATCTTTCATGTTTAACTTACCCATGTGTTTGTTGTAACTAGACATCTTGATTGGATTATTTTTATTAGGCCACAAAGCAGAAACCAATGACACTTCCAAGCATCTATCATCTTTATTGATAACATTTATAATTGCTTTCTTATCAGATACTACTTTATGTAAAGGAATATATGAAGAACTTTTAGTGGCTCATACTTTGCAAAATTTAAATAAAGTGTAACACAGTAATCAACTTCTAATCCTGATGCTGTGTTTGTAAATCTTTCCAAATTTTCTTGTATGTCATCAGATGATTTATCATACAACTCATCTATTTTTTCAGAAGATAAAATTGTATTTTGTTCAATATGTAATACTGCTGTGGTGTATTTTTTTGTAGCACCATCATCTTTAAATAATTCTACAGTGAGACCTAACTGAAATTTTATTCCATTCATTTTTGTCAGCTCTTTGGTTATTTGTTTCGTAATGATAGATTTTTTATCATGGAGTAGTTTCCGAGGATCTTTATATTTTTTGGCAGATATTTCGTATGCTTTGAAATAGCCACACATTGGCTTGTCAACCAGTTTTAATTCTGAAATACTTTCTTTAGATTTTCTATCATTAAACTCTTTCAGTTCATTTATAACATTTTCCTGTAATTTAGCATAATTCTGCTTTTGTTCATTTATAACATTTTCTTGTAATTTATCATATTTCTGCTTTTCTCGTTTACGTTGTTTTTTAGCACGTCGTCTTTTGAGTAAATTTTCTAATGTTTGAGATTTAACCTCTTTTGGAGTTTCCTTTGGAACTTCTTTCAATGCATTTATACCGTTAGATAGTGTTTGCTTATCTATTACACCTGTATCAAACAGGCGTATTAAATTTTCTATAATCTCTTCAGTCTTCATTATTTCTTTTTGATATACTTATATATTTTTTTTATTTAATATAAAAAAATATATCAAAAAAAAACAATGGAAATTAATGTTTGCAAATTTCTTAAAATTGGATTACACAATCCGTGTAAAAATAAGACTACAAAAGATTCTAATTATTGCAGTTTGCATAAGTATAGATTAAAAACAAGTCATGTATTACCGTGCTCAATATGTAAAAAAAGGCACAAGAGCAAAAAATAAAATTTGTGCTGATTGTGGTGGAGTTTCAGTCAGAATAATGACACGTTATTGGAAATTTAAAGATTATAATGCTGAGTGCTTAAAATTTAGACGTATTGATGTTTAACCATATAAAAAAAAAAATATGTTGTAATTTTGATAACTTGTAAAAAAATTTAAACTTGCAATCTTCACTACCCCTGATTTTAAAAAAGTTTTAATAAATCAAGTAAAATCACCATTTCATGAAATATTTGGGCAAAATCAACAAATAACAAGCAAAATCATCATTTCATGCTGATTTGTAGATAGGTGTGTTTAAAAAAATTAAAAAATTCCTGTGGTATTTTCGGCAACTCAAAAATACCACAGGACCACCATTTTACATATATATATATCATATAGTGGACACAGATATATAATAGTATGTACAGAGCCTCTTTAATATACAGTCTTATGTTAAAGTGCCTACTGATAATACGGTTCATTTGGTTCACTTCCAAAACGGTTGACCTGCTATACACGAATGACGTCTTCAGTGTGTTCGGTTGTAATGTTAGTTATTAAAGCGGTTTAGGTACTTTCTGGATCTGTATACGTGCATATTCTAATAAGTCAGTGAATGAATGGGGCCGCCTATATATTTTACATCGTATTATTTTCAGTTGACATATGTTTTATACAAAAAACAATGTACACAGATTGTAATATCTGGACATGTGTAGGACTATTTTTTGGGCGGTCATTTGGGCAAAACTAGACAAAAAGTCAATTGAAACCCAAAATAAAATGTAAAAGACATGAAGGGACATTTGAAGACGAAAATGCGAAATCGAAGAGACGTTTGAAGACGAAAATGCAAGCTAAAAGACGTCGTTCCAAAATACGATCTTACTTTCCGACATTTGATAGTTAACATTAACCACGCATGTTTTTGTTTGGCCTTATACTAACGTGGAAAAAGTGCACTAACAATTGTGCATAAACAAGTTGGCAAAGTTAACAGGCTGATAAGAACTTCGTCAGATCGCACATGTGTCGCGAATAGGATAACAGTAAACTGTTGAAAGTGGAAAAATGACATTACTTACAGCAACCACTTATTTTTTTGTCTATATTATTCTCGCGCGGGAAGCATTTGGACAAGGGACCGTGTTAAACTGCGTGAGTTGCGAGAACGCCACGTGCCCACCAGAACCCACAAATTGCGCCTTGGACAGGGTACCATGCGGTTGTTGTAACGTCTGCTCATTGAGTAATGGTGAAACGTGCACCGGATTTTCTTCCAGGTATACTTTCTAGACGTTTGTTTTTTTATATTATATAGAAGAAGGAGATTCTTTATTATGCAATAACCCTGCAAGAGTCATGAGCATAGCATCAATAATTACATTTATCATACAATTGTGGCATGGTAATAATGTACATGGTGATGTATGTGTTATGTATGCTATTAATGTTTGTTAGAGAATATAACCTGGCGAGGGCGGCCGTTTTTCAAAGAGCGGTTAGCTTAATCCTTGGCTAGTGTAAACTTTCAAAGTACATTTTCTCAAACAAATATTTTATGTACTACTGAAAGTTTTTAATTTGCATTTCTTCCAAATATAATATGCTTTCACATGCTCAGTTTCTTGTAGAAATATTCATTTATCGTAAATTCAGAGAGATTTGACATTTTGACTTAATGCTTGGTTAAGTTAAGAACTGAACAACTGGGACCTGATCTTTATTTACACTGTCCCGTTTTATTGGCAATAGGGCAAGAATGAGGTTTGGTGCATCCTAGAACCTGATTTGAACCCAAGCTGCCTTTTTTGCCATTGACCTTCCAAGGCGGTATCCCTATTGTCAACCCTTTTATGTTTGCGATGTCATATCTTGCCTTTTATTCATCTTTATAATTGTTGTTTCTCTGTGTGTTTGTGGTTGACGTTGGTCCTTGAATGCTAAATTTCCTGTTCAACATTTATATCTTCTTTTCCTTACTATCACATCGTCCGCATGCACGGTGGTGTTGGTGGTATTTTAAGGTGGTATTTATCACAGTCGTTTCTTAGGATGTGTAGATGACAATGAAGGTTTCGAATCCAGGGTCTGACCCCTGGGTTCAGAGGTCAAGATTAAAAGGTCAAATGTGCCAAAATCATTATTTTAGTAACCGTTTTCAAGTGTTAATGACATTTCTTAGCATTCTTACGGTTTCATTGTAACACATGAACTCCTACGGTGTTCTACACCCGTAGAAGGAGGGTGTTCATATCTGCCCCCGCCCTACACACACACCTCCACCCAAATCGACTTTGCTCTGGTTATTATTATTATTATTATTGTTTTCAGCTGTGGTCCTGGACTGATATGTCTGACCCCTGGTGGTGTATTTGACGAACGACCACCGTGGTTTTCCTTGCTGAAAGGCATCTGTGTCTATGAAAACGCACCCACTCCTGCGAATCATGGCCATATGACACCGCCGATCTTGTTTCATCACTCCACCACACTAGCTGCTGTTCTCGGACGAAAGTAGTGGGCATTTGGTACAGACGTGGTCGACAGTTGATTGTTACATGGCATTTATATGTTTCAAAGGAAATAAATAACTATGCATGCATGCTCCTTTTATTTTAAATTATTATTGTATTCAGTATAAATGTTTCAAAATCACTATTTATGTATTTAGATAATCCACAGACCTAATAACAAATAGATAGTTAACAGTGAAACTTATCTCAGAACCCGTGGCACAGTGCGGAAAATCCACGAAATATTGCCTACACGTGTCACGAAGAATTTTATGTACACACATTGCATTCATCACAAACCCTATGACGCCCCGTGTGGTTCCGGGGGGGCCATTTGTTTCCGGGGAAAATAATAGGGCCGACGCAGATCCCGTTGGAGGGGTAGGTAGAGGGGTAGAAGCCCCCCCCCCACCCACACCCACACCCCCCACAAATTCATGTTCATTTTATAATTTTTTGTTCATGCCCATTAAAGGTCTTCATCCTTGTTTCAGATGCCACCTCGCTCAAATCACTAGAGCAGTGGCAGAAAAACAATAAACATGGCTCCAGCGTAAATGGAGTGTCTACAATATAATTTGCAGCAACTCTGCAGTTCTGCAGGTGAGAAGGTTCTAGCTAGCTAGCTAGGCCCATTTTCCATATTTTATCTCGATGTACATGGAGGATGAGCCTGGCATGTTCATTCCTGTTAGGCGCCATATAACATTTCATGCGTTGGTGCGCCTTAAAACCCCAATTCAATTCAAACCCTATTTCAAATATTTTTCTCTTTCCAATTATGGAATTTTCCTTCCAATATTTTAAAGAGAAAGGAGGTTTGAGAAAAGTTTCGCTACGTATTCCCTTGATTTGCAAGGCTAAACACGTGACAGCCATTTATACAATTTCTTGCATATCGGTAAAGGCTATCCACTAAGTGGTGGTATGGAATATAAGAATCGTTCATGGGTATCCGATGAAGATAGGGAATTCTAACTCGAGGTACAAGTGTTTTTGTCGGAACCGAGGCTCTGCCATGGTTCTGATTAAAACTTATACCGAGGGTTGGAATTATCTATCTGAGCCGAATACCCATGATTGATTCCTTGTCTTGCATATCAGAAATGTTATGCGTTGACGCCGCCAGCTACTAACGTTTTGCATGTTTTCCTGCATACCAGATGTTGATGCGTTCGTGAATTTATCTCGACCCTAGGGTGAGATGGAAATATCTAGCCCCGGTAAAATGACGGATATCCTTGTCCGGTATGCAAGAATACAAGAATCTGTCATGGGTATCCGGTGAAGATAGGGAATTCCAACCCGAGGTATGTGTTTTTATCGGAACCGAGGTTCTGATTAAAACACTTATACCTCGGGTTGGAATTCCCTATCTGAACCGAATACCCATGATAGATTTTTTTCTCTTGAATATCAGAGACATGTTGTGCGTTGACGCTGCCAGCTACTAACGTTTTGCATTTTTTCCTGCATACCAGATGTTGATGCGTGCGTGAATTTTATCTCGATCCTAGGGTGTAATGGAAATATCTAGCCCCGGTAGAATGACGGGTATCCTAGTCCGGTATGCAAGACATTCTAAAATGACACGGATATCTGTCATTTTACCGGGGCTAGATATTTCAATCTCATCCTAGGTTCGAGATAAAATTCACGTGCGCACCAAATATCAGGTATGCTGGAAAACATACAAGACGTTAGTAGCTGGCGGCGTCAACGCATAACATGTCTCTGATATGCAAGAAAAAGAATCTTTCATGTGTATCCAGTGAATTCCAACCCGCGGTATAATATGTCTTTGGATATTTGATTTCAAAATGTCCGGTTCTGTGAGTACGTTTTGCATGTTTTCTTGCATACCGGATTTCGTGCGCGCGTGACTTTTATCATTATAAGAATCTGTCATGGGTATCCGGTGAATTCCAACCCGAGGTATGTGTTTTTATCGGAACAGGCCCAGACCAACTGAGGCTCTGCCGAAGTTCCGATTAAAACACTTATACCTCGGGTTGGAATTCACCGAATACCCATGAAAGATTCTTATAATAATAAAAGTCACGCGCGCACGAAAATCCGGTATACAAAAAAACATGCAAAACGTTAGTATCTGGAAGGGTCAACGCACAACATGTCTCTGATATGCAAGAGAAAAAGAATCGTTCATGGGTATTTGTTCAGATAGGGAATTCCAACCCTCGGTATAAGTGTTTTAATCAGAACCTCGGTTCCGATAAAAACATTTATACATCGGGTTGGATTTCCCTTTCTTCACCGGAAACCCATGAAAGATTCTTATATTCTTATTTTGAAAATAATTATAAATATCCCTTTTTGCTATTCATTAAAAATCTTTTGAATGTACTCTCATCAATGGTAGCTGGGCTGATAATAATATAAAGCCTTGATGGTAGAGAGGAGTTAGAAGGAAATGCTTTGTTGGCCACCTCACTGGTTCAGATAGGAAGTTTCCTATCTGTTATATAATATGTCTTTGGATATTTGATTTCAAAATGTCCGGTTCTGTGAGTATTACTACTGAGCTGGTTGGAGTATTATAAAATAGGAAATATAATTTTAAAATCATGAGGCTTTTAATTTAATGTTGTATTTATTTAACAGTGCGAAAACAATTACTAAGCCGAAAAACAGCCATAACTCATTAAAAAAAAATCACAAAAAAAGAATGAAAAAAAAACAAAAGAAAAATCAAAGTACCGAAGGTACTGAGAGCATGGTGAACTATGATTTGTTTATCCATGTAATGGAAGGTTTCTTTGCAATCACGCATGACATGGATGGACTGAACATGTGTCAACTCTTCTTAATAATAATACATCATTGCATGTAATAATACATCGATGCATTGTTTAATGTATCTGGAAGTAAGGCGATTAAAACAAGATAAGTTAAGGTATATACAGGAATAAAGAAGGGAACAAAAGGAATGATTGGTTATAATGAAAATTAATCTCCGAAACGCTTCATCATATCTGAACCATATCTTCACAGGTGTTAAAATGTATTGAAAAACATCACCTGTCAAAGTTTGAGTCATTAGAAATGAATATAGCGTCAAAAAGGTCAAGACAGCCAATTTTGCCAATTCAATGGGAGGTAATTCATAGACCCTTTGACCAACATAGATAAATTAAAATAGGAAACAACCTTGCATTTATATCGACATACTATGCAAGTATGATTAAAATCAAACGAACACGAGTGTAGTCTGAAAGACAGCCATATCCCCCGCTGCACAAAGATTTATGACACACAAATTTAAACATGGAATGTCACTGTAAAGTGACACATTCTCCCTGAAGTTTCCTTGTTCCAAAAAGTGTGACCTTCGACTAAAAGAACGTATGTTTTACACACAACTTGTAGTACAGACATACAGACTACACATATACAAAACATAACTTATAAATCTTTGTGCTCATTTGATTTTAATCTCACAACTCAGAGTATCCCTGGTCTCGGGATACCGTTGTTATTTATTCTCACAACTCGGAATGCCACTGGTCTCGGGATACCGTTGTAGTTCATTCTCACAACTCGGAGTACCACTGTTCTCGGGATACCGTTGTGATTTAATCTCACAACTCGGAGTGAACATGATGTTCATACACAATCATTTCGTTGTTATTATTAGTCCGATATGACTGATTTTCAAACTTGTCCAAGCTTTCATTGATATTAACAATCTGATAAAGTTTGATAAAGATCGGATGAACGATGAAGCCCCTATCGTCTTAACGAGGCAAAATATAGCATTTTTAACTAAATCAAGGGCCATAACTTTGCTGTTACTGGTCCGATATGGCTGGTTTTCGAACTTGTTCGAGCTTTCAACGACATTAGCAATCTGATAAAGTTTGGTAAAGATCGGATGAACAATGAAGCCCCTATCGTCTTAAAGATGCAAAATATAGCATTTTTAACTAAATCAAGGGCCATAACTCCGCTGTTGCTAGTCCGATATGGCTGGTTTTCGAACTTGTCCGAGCTGTCATTGATATTAACAAAGTGGTAAAGTTTGGTAAATATAGGATGAGAAATAAAGGCCCTATCGTCTTAACGAGGAAAAATATAACATTTATAACTAAATCAAGGACCATAAATCCGATCTGGCTGGTTTTCGAACTTGTCCGAGCTTTTATTGATATTAACAATGTGGTAATGTTTGGTAAAGATAGGATGAAAAATGAAGGCCCTATCGTCTTAACAAGGCAAAATATAGCTATAAAGCATTTAGCAAAATATAGCATTTTGAACTAAATAAAGGGCCATAACTCCGCTGTTACTAGTCCGATATGAATGATTTTCAAACTTGTTCCAGCTTTCATTGATATTAACAATCTGATAAAGTTTGATAAAGATCGGATGAACAATGAAGCCCCTATCGTCTAAACTTGGCAAAATATAGCATTTTTAACTAAATCAAGGGCCATAACTTTGCTGTTACTGGTCCGATATGGCTGGTTTTCGAACTTGTTCGAGCTTTCAACAACATTAGCAATCTGATAAAGTTTGGTAAAGATCGGATGAACAATGAAGCCCCTATCGTCTTAAAGATGCAAAATATAGCATTTTTAACTAAATCAAGGGCCATAACTCCGCTGTTGCTAGTCCGATATGGCTGGTTTTCGAACTTGTCCGAGCTGTCATTGATATTAACAATGTGGTAAAGTTTGGTAAAGATAGGATGAGAAATAAAGGCCCTATCGTCTTAACGAGGAAAAATATAGCATTTTTAACTAAATTAAGGGCCATTACTCCGATCTGGCTGGTTTTCGAACTTGTCCGAGCTTTTATTGATATTAACAATGTGGTAAAGTTTGGTAAAGATAGGATGAAAAATGAAGGCCCTATCGTCTTAACAAGGCAAAATATAGCAATATAGCATTTAGCAAAATATAGCATTTTGAACTAAATCAAGGGCCATAACTCCGCTGTTACTAGTCCAATATGAATGATTTTCAAACTTGTCCGAGCTTTTATTGATATTAACAATCTGATAAAGTTTGATAAAGATCGGATGAACAATGAAGCCCCAATCGTCTTAACGAGGCAAAATGTAGCATTTTTAACTAAATCAAGGGCCATAACTCTGCTGTTTCTGGTCCGATATGGCTGGTTTTCGAACTTGTTCGAGCTTTCAACGACATTAGCAATCTGATAAAGTTTGGTAAAGATCGGATGAACAATGAAGCCCCTATCGTCTTAAAGATGCAAAATATAGCATTTTTAACTAAATCAAGGGCCATAACTCCGCTGTTGCCAGTCCGATATGGCTGGTTTTCGAACTTGTCCGAGCTGTCATTGATATTAACAATGTGGTAAAGTTTGGTAAAGATAGGATAAAAAATAAAGGCCCTATCGTCTTAACGAGGAAAAATATAGCATTTTTAACTAAATTAAGGACCATAACTCCGATCTGGCTGGTTTTCGAACTTGTCCGAGCTTTTATTGATATTAACAATGTGGTAAAGTTTGGTAAAGATAGGATGAAAAATGAAGGCCCTATCGTCTTAACAAGGCAAAATATAGCAATATAGCATTTAGCAAAATATAGCATTTTGAACTAAATCAAGGGCCATAACTCCGCTGTTACTAGTCCAATATAAATGATTTTCAAACTTGTCCGAGCTTTTATTGATATTAACAATCTGATAAAGTTTGATAAAGATCGGATGAACAATGAAGCCCCAATCGTCTTAACGAGGCAAAATGTAGCATTTTTAACTAAATCAAGGGCCATAACTCTGCTGTTTCTGGTCCGATATGGCTGGTTTTCGAACTTGTTCGAGCTTTCAACGACATTAGCAATCTGATAAAGTTTGGTAATGATCGGATGAACAATGAAGCCCCTATCGTCTTAAAGATGCAAAATATAGCATTTTTAACTAAATCAAGGGCCATAACTCCGCTGTTGCTAGTCCGATATGGCTGGTTTTCGATCTTGTTCGAGCTTTCATTGATATTAACAATGTGGTAAAGTTTGATAAACATAGGATGAGAAATGAAGGCCCTATCGTCTTAACGAGGAAAAATATAGCATTTTTAACTAAATCAAGGACCATAACTCCGTTGTTACCGGTCCGATCTAGCTGGTTTTCAAACTTGTCCGAGCTTTTATTGATATTAACAATGTGGTAAAGTTTGGTAATGATAGGATGAAAAATGAAGGCCCTATCGTCTTAACGAGGCAAAATATAGCAATATAGCATTTTTAACTAAATCAAGGGCCATAACTCTGCTGTTTCTGCTCCGATATGGCTGGTTTTCGAACTTGTCCGAGCTTTCATTGATATTAACAATGTGGTAAAGTTTGATAAACATAGGATGAGAAATGAAGGCCCTATCGTCTTAACGAGACAAAAGTTAACGACGGACGGACGACGGACGGACGGACGGAAGACGGACAACTCGCCATTCCATAAGCTCTGCTGGCAACACAACTACTCAACACTCAATTCATCTGAGAATGACTAAAGTCAGAGGCCCAAGACGGCCTGTGAACGCTCACTTGGCTAACAATGGCTCTTAAAAGAGTTAGTAGTGGGGAGATGGGATGTCAGATATGTTGTTGTTTTCAAACGTTTCTGAGCTTGTATTTAATACATTAAAGGGACACATGGCAAGCTTGAAGTTTGTATCAAGAATTAATCCAGTATCATTTTGAAACTGCTTGCATATATATTTAAATAGAATTTTGAGTTTTCAATTTTTCTTCGTTATTCTACGATAATGATATATTATAATAAACAGTTAGTACTATGCAAAACAATTATCTTTCAGCTGTTCTTATAATTAATATTAATGATTGAACAAATGCAAATTATGAAGAAAAAGGACGCCACAAGTTTTTAAACAAGAGGTCAATGACCTTGAAGCTCTACTGATAGGTTTTTAAAAGCTAGATCAGCATTCCTGTGAAGTTTCATGAAAATAAGTTTCGGAGGAGTAGTAGCTACAAGTTTTCATTATATAACTCTATGTAAACAAAGATGGTCGCTGGTGGCCATGTTTAACGTCAAATCAAAATAATTTTTGACAAGGATCAACATCATGTCATACTGATCATTTTAGAAAAAGTCCCATATCAATATCACTTATAGTTTTCAAGAAGTAGTTGCTACAAACTTGTTGAAAATCTATTTTTAGCCATGGTGGCCATGGTGGCCATGGTGGCAATCTTGAATTTTCGGCCGACCTGAAGTTTTGCTAGGATCAATTAGATATCAAGAGCAACATTCTTGTGAAGTTTCATGAAAATCCGTCAAGTAGTTTCAGAGGAGTAGTCACTACAAGTTTTCATTATATAACTCTATGTAAACAAATATGGCCGCTGGCATCCATGTTTAACGTCGGATCAAAATAATTTTCGACAAGGATCAAGATCATGTCATACTGATCATTTTAGGAAAAGAAGCATATCAATATCACTTATAGTTTTCAAGCAGTACTTGCTACAAACTAGTTTTTTGAAAAAATATTTTTAGCCGTGGCGGCCATCTTGAATTTCCGGCCGACCTGAAATTTTGCTTGGATCAATTAGACATCAAGAGACATAAGGAGCAACATTCCTGATAAGATTCATGAAAATCGGTCAAGTAGTTTCAGAGGAGTAGTCACTACAAGTTTTCATTATATAACTCTTGTAAACAAATATGGCCGCTGGCATCCATGTTTAACGTCGGATCAAAGAATAATTTTCGACAAGGATCAACATCATTCCATACTGATCATTTTAGAAAAAGTCCCATATCAATATCACTTATAGTTTTCAAGAAGTACTCGCTACAAACTTGTTTTTTGAGAATCTATTTTTACCTGTGGCGGCCAGCTTGAATTTTCGACCAACCTGAAATGTTGCTAGGATCATTTAGACATCAAGAGCAACATTCATGTGAAGTTTCATGGAAATCCGTCGAGTAGTTTCAGAGGAGTAGTCGCTACAAGTTTTTACTAAATAACTCTATGTAAACAAAGATGGCCGCTGGCAGCCATGTTTAACGTCGAATCAAAACGATTTTCGAAAAGGACCATAAATGCTGATCATTTTAGAAAAAGTCCCATATCAATATCACTTAAGAGTTTTCAAGAAGTAGTCGCTACAAACTTGTTTTTTAAAAATCTATTTTTAGATTTGGTGGCCATCTTGGATTTCACATTAACATGAATTTTTGCTATGATCAACTAGAATTCATGGGCAACATTTCTGTAAAGTTTCATGAAAATCCATTCAGTTGTTTCAGAGGAGTAGTCGCTACAAAAAAATGTTTACGGACGGACAGACGGACGGACAGACGGACAACGGACACCGCACCATGGCATAATCTCTGCTGATCTCTGATCAGTAGAGCTAAAAATCAAGATTTCCGTGTGTCCCTTTAAGCACTCTGATACAAGTCTGGTAACAATGAACAAAAGCGCTGCTTACAGGGCATTAATGCGCTCTTTGCTAAGGTGTTATGTGGAAAGCACTTTCCAAGTGTCAGGTCAATATGACCTTGACCGTTGATCTATTGATGGAAAAGGTGATAGATGTTCTTTAACTACAGCATTATTTATATAAATTTCAAGACTGTAGATCAAAGAGTTCATGAATAACAGCCGGGAAATAATGTTTCTTGATCCGGTCACATTGACCTTTACATCTGACCTCCTAACCATAAAATCAGTAGGGGTCGGTGTTGCAAAATGGATACTATTTGTATAAAGTTTCAAAATTGTAGGTAATATAGGAAATAAATTACGCAGAATGCCTTTTTTACAATAGGGTTACTGTGACCTTAAAGAGGATGTTGTATTATTCTGAAACTAGTTTCATTTAAAGGGGCTTTAAAAAAACTGAAAAAGCTGAAAAAATTATCAAAATATCTTAAAAAATATAGGAGATAAGACCTTTTGAAAATGTGCAAAAAGACTCCAATGGAGGTAGCCATCTTTGAATGATGATGTCATCGCCTTTTTCCATATATGGAAAATAGATAATAAATAGTGTTTAAAGCAAATACATGTATTAAATTATAAATACAAATACAATATGTATACTGTATTTGATATTTTTACGATTTACATGTATTTGCAGGGATATTCTTTGTTTTAAATTATATTGATCAATATGCAATAAATGGTAAAAAGGCACGATGATGTCATCAATCCAAGATGGCTGTCTCCATTTGAGAATTTTTGCATATTTTTAAAAGATAATATCTCTTGTATTTTTTACGATATTTTGATAATTCTTTCAGTTTTTTCCATAGTTTTTAAAGCCCTTTTAAATGAAACTAGTTCCAGAATAGTGCAACAACCCCTTTAACATCTGACCTACTAACCCAAAAATAGGAGTCATTGTTTTAACCTGGATACTATTTCTGTAAAATTTCAAGATTGTAGTTCTCTGTGACAAACAGGTACAAGTTACAGTGGGGAAATGGTTCTCATGTTTAGGTCATTGTCGGGTCAATGCGACCTTAATAACCTACAGACACCAAAAGCAATAGACTTCCTCCTCTCACCAAAGGCAATATAGTTTTGTGTGGGTGTTATACTTCCAAATGAGGTAATTGTGACCTTCACCTTTGACAAACTAATATTGAAATCAACAGGGTTCCTTATCTCACCAAGGCCAATATGCCTATAAATTTCACCAGTGTAGGTGTTCTATTCCTTCAGTTATTGTTTAAATTGGAATATGTCCATATGAGGTCATGGTTATCTTGACGTTTGACATACTGATCCTTTGCAATAGACATCCTCCACTCAAAAAGGCCAATTTTTGTGTTATATTTATGGACTTATCTCACAGAATGTATATTTCCATATAAGGTCCACCTTGACCTTTGACCTACTGACCCCAAATACAATGGGGTTCCTCTTTTCACCAAGGGCTATGTATCTAGGCAATTCATGATTGTGGTTGTTGTTACAGTTTCAAGGTTACTTATCGCGTGGAAAGTATATTTCCATATAAGGATTAAGTGACCTTGTCCTTTGACTTACTAACCCCGAAAACTAGAAGGGTGTTCCACTGAACAATTGTGTCGCCTGCCGGATTCTTATTTCAAAGTTATGACTAGTTATGAGCTTGGTTAGCTTGCAGATTAAAGTTTTATGAAGTGGGGCATAACTCTGCCAAAATGAAAGTCACAGTTATTGGACATGTGTAATAACATTCCTTGAGGAAAGATGAAGATATTAGTGATGTTTCATGAACATAGGTCAAACACTTTTCAAGTCATGGCCAAGGTTAGGTTGCAGGATAATGTGTGACGGACAACGACAGACAAAGTGATCCCTAAGTGTCTGCCATGCTATGCAAGTGACATAACAATTGGGCAAAAAGGTTAACAGATGACGACAAATGGACTAAAAGCATACTCAATAGCTCAAGTGAGCCTTCAGGTCAAGTGAGATAAACAAGGCAATTGAATGAAAATTATTTTTATTTATGAGCATTCTCATATCATGGTATTAAAGTCACCATGGCAGTTTTGTAGATGTACAGTTGAACGGATGTTAAACTTTCTTTATTTTGAAAAACTCAAATGCAAGGTACTGGCCCACAAACTTACTTTTATGCAACCAGGGCTGTCTCTAATAGCCGGCAGCTGGCTATATTCACTGTCTGTGTTTGAATTTCGAGCCGGTTGTAACAATTTTTTTTTTAAACGAGTATCAAATATTATGGAATTATTTCATCATCTGAAATAATCATGAAATAACTAAACATCCTGACGTTAATTAGCACCAAAAACAGGAGATTGCATGCAACTGGTCACCATGCTTATCCGCGGGGAAGAATACCTGCAGACTCCCTAACAACCTCACTTGCTTTGCTCAATCATTAATGGTAGCCGCCTGTTTAAATCAAAATAGCCACCTGTTTCAAAACTTAGAGACAGCCCTGTACTCTCCCAATCAGAACTCTTCGCCAATTTCCGTACTCGGTAATAGTGGCTCGGAGAGTACTGGGTGCCGCTCAATGGTTTTTGGAAGCAAAATGATGAATTTGGTTCGGTTTTCGATTGTAACTCTCCGCAAAATAGTGCTCTTTTATATAATGTTGTATTGATGAAAATATTGCAGATTTGTCAGTGATTTTATCAATTTCTTGATATTTTATTGCTATGACCGATAAATTATACTTTTTAACAAAATAAATCCCCAAATATGTGTAGTTGAAATGAAGACGTTTCGGCCCTAAACAGTTCGTTCGGTCCCAAACAGTTCGTTCCATATAATGACTGATAGTTTGGAAGCATTTGTTGAGTTTTCCTAATATATACTTTAATATTACGGTTGAATTGAAGGGAAAGGAGGAAGAGACATTGTAATTATGATTATATCATATTATGGGAGTGATTGTTTACCGTTTTGTCAGTCGAGAGTGATATGTCAGCTGCATGCATATATGAACTTGATATTGTATCAGTAAATCAATTAATAAAACACTAAACAAAGAAAGATATGACTCATGAAGTCCATACTGACGTCCATGGTACTTGATGTATTGTTAAATTACGCTGATATGCTCTGCAAGTATATATTTTTTCTCCAATCCACAGACATTAGGGTACACCTTTGACATGAGGGTTAGTTTATTGCAAGATATAGATCTTATACATATATCATATAGTGAAAACATTCCAGATATCATATATTTAATATAAACAATATGAAAATAGTTTATTTAACACTATTACTATGTGATCAATGATTACATCAAATGTATTTATTTTATTAGGGCTTCTAGAAGCATCAAACATTTTTAAAATGTTTGAATTTCAATCGGAGGCTCTAGTGTGTTTCACAAAAGATGGTTTACAGGAGGAATAACTTTTATCAATGAATATTGTGCATCTAGCCAGTAACAGACAAACCCTATTCGTCCACTAATCCTATCCTTAATTCTACAAAATGAGAAAGGCTGTCGAAACATATATGACATCATGATTAGAAATAATATCCCAAAACATTAAGTAAATGGAAAAATGAAGTAGTTAGTGTTCCAAACTTTGAATTTGAAAGATTATATGCCTAACCTTATAAAATAACAAAAGATCCTAAGTTACCTTGGTTCAATTTAGAATCAACCATAGGATACTTGGAACAAATTACCTTTTATCTAAAATGAATATGATTAATAACGATATGTGCAGCTTTTGCAAAAATACACCTGAAACTATCCAACATTTGTTTTGGAACTGTGGAACAGTAAAAGAATTCTGGTCAAAACTTCAAACGTATCTTACAGAAAAATGCAATACAGCATTCGTAACTTTAACAGAAACAGATATTTTTATTTGGAAATATTAAATTTAATACTGTTTTGAGCAAAATCATCATGCAAGCAAAACTTTACATTTATCGAAACAAGATGCAACGTCAAATTCCACAGCTCAACGTTTTTAAAATGTATATAATATCTTTGTACAAAGTTGAGAAACTAAACGCATATAAAAACTTAAAAATGAATAAGTTTGAAACCATGTGGAGTCAATACCTTGCTATCTGTTGAACTGGAGTATAGAGATAATTTACTTAGTTGATTTTTCCAGTATCAAACTGTAGCAAATAAACTTAATGTTTTCATTCTGGGACATGCAAATCTTAGCCTACTTATTAGAAATAACATACCCTTGCTTATATCTTGATCTTCCTTAATCAACCTTCTTGTTGTTTTTTAAAGAAAAAATAATAATTTTGGAAGTTGTGTATATTAATCCTTTAAAACTATCCTAAAACATTGTCCTTTAATAATGGATTTATATACAGATTTATTACACAGTATGGGTTATTGTTTTGTTCTCTTTCCAAAAACAAAATATGAGAAAAAATCAGTGTAGCATGAAACAATGTTTATTTTTGATACTATAACATTAAAATTATCTGTGTAAAGCAAGTCTGTATGTATTGACAATGTGGGTTTTGAAACAAAAAATATTCTTTAGGGCTGTCATGGCGCAGTCGGTAGCACGGCGGATTTGTAACCGGAGGCCCCGGGTTCAATCCTCCGTGGCGCCACTGAGTTTCGTCGGTGTGTTCTTGACCAAGACACTTTCCCTTAGCCTCGTCCGTCGGATGGGGACGTAAACCGGGCAGTACCGTGTATCGGTCTATCCTCCGAGCACGTTAAAGAACCATAGGAATCTATTTGATAATAAGAGCAGGGCACGGTTCCCGGATTCCTATGTATCCTTCCCCTTTCTCTGAGGCAGCTCTAAATAACCTATACTGTGTTGATGAGCCGTTAAACAACATTTGTTTCAATTCAATTCATACATTTATTATTGTTTTTTCCCCATAACCTAGCACTAGTCCTTCATAATAAGACTTGCATTTTGTATACCGTATTTCACATTTTTTGTCTCTTTTTTTCCTTTTTCTTTTTTAACTTTTTTTTTATTTTGCCTAAATGCGAACAGTAGTCAATATGAAAAATTAAAGATCACAATAATGAAGATTAAACGTGAAAAAAGCTACTGTATGATATCTAAAAATGGATATATATTTACATAATTGTTAATAAACTTCCATTCTTGACATTGATCTCAGCTCTTTGAAGCGCCCAGTGAAACGACTGAGCTATTATTTTTCAACATTTCAATTAAAGACACACACGGTTAAAATGAGATACCGGTAATAAATATAATAACAGTCGTGAAAGAAAAGAATGTAGTTAGAAGAGTTTATGGATGTGTAAACGTCTTGAAAACTGGTCGACATCACATGTTAGGTTTCATCCTGCGCTAAAACGACCACTCGTTAGTCTCTGTTTGGCTACCAAGATTTAAAGGGCAAAGGTCATAGCAAAAAGAGAAGAATAGGTATGGACAAAAGAGGTCCTCAGGGAAGATTTTTGTAAATATATGGTAAACATATTTAAAAAAGACCTACATGTATTATTGTAGCAAAATAACATTGTTTTTCATTTTAAGACCAAAGGGTAATATAATAGGGCCTTAAAGATGATGAATTGAAAAGAGGGCCTCAGGGAAGATAATTTACTAACTGAGCCACTGTCTTCTAAGAGCATTCAATGCATTACAATATTAGGTAAAATATTTTAAAAGAGACTCATTATTGCGAAACCAAAAGAGGGAAACGGCTTTCAAAGACGAAAAGAGGGCCTCATGAAAGATTTTATTGCTAAATGGGTCATTGTCTTGTAATAGCTTCTTTCCCTCGTGGTCGTTTCCAGACATGCTGTAACTTATGATATTCGATTGTTTAAATTGAATTTGATTACATTGAATTAAATTCAAAAGTGAGAAATACTAGAAATGCTTAATCCAGCTCTTTTTCCAAACAAATTTTTACTCCCACTAGGATTTGAACCTGGTTTTTCTACCCTAAAAGGATAGACGTGTTTACCGATTACACCATAGAAGTGGTACATGTTTGTACTAAGAGCAAATGAACTAAAGAATTAAACTGAAGTTTCTAATTTCACAGCAAAGTAGTTAAACTAGATTTAGCCCTGGCAACAGGGATTCATTTTGAATTCCAAACAATTTGATGAGGGATCAACAAAGTCAGTGTCACATATTGCAAATACAAGTTAAGGCAAAACTTACTGATGATAACACCATTTTAACCGATAATTTTGATCGGCAATTGGCTACTAATGACAACCCTGACGCCTATTTGTTGTGCTTATAATATAAAGCAAATATAAATATGAGCCTAATAAATACATAATTTTATATATGCAATTAATAATAATATAACATTTAAGCATGAAATGATTTAGATGTGAGTTGGCTGATGGGAGTCATCTGACGGATAGCTGGCAACATCCGTAAGATGAGGGTCATCAACATGAACCTGGTGGTTCAGTAAATCGGTTGGCTGGTTGTTTGAATGATTTACGTCATTTTTAGCACATGTTAGGCCATATATGACCATCGATATCATCCATGGTGGGGGCACACCACTTTTTCCTGGGTAGAAATAGTAGTGTATACCTTCTGCCCATCTGAAAGGACACGCCTTTTTATTTATTCCAACTCGCAGTGAGGGAGGCGAGGTTTCAAACCATCCAAGCCACGGATGCAGTAAATCGGAGTCAACCTTCTCAGCACATTAAACATTTAGGGCACTGCACCGCGATTCAGATGTAACCTTTCTTAATTTTTTTTGGGCCCATTAACTTCTAGGTATGGTTATATAAAATGTGTAACCTGTTGCTATAAATACTAAAATAATTTCCTCTGCTTTAACAAGGGCTTGCAACCTTCTACTAGATACGTATCATACGATGTATCTGTAGGCAGCATTAAAAAAAATTAGTGACTGTCCTGTTCATTTGTTTTGTACAATTTAAACAGAATTAATTTGGTGCATATAGTATATATAAACCATTACGGTCTCTTTCAGCAAAAATCCACGTATATAAATGATGTCACAGTCTCTTTCAGCGTAAATCCACGTATATAAATGACGTCACCATCTCTTTCAGCTTAAATCCATGTAATAAATGACGTCACCGTCTCTTTCAGCGTAAATCCACGTATATAACATGTATAAATGACGTCACCGTTTCTTTCAGCGAAAATCAACATATAAATGATGTCACCGTCTCTTCCAGTGTAAATCCACATATAGTAACTTCACTGTTAATTTCAGGTTGAATTTGCATATAATAACTTCAGTGTTTAATATTTCCAGGGTAAATTCGCCGCATATATATATATATTAACTTCAGTGTTAATTTCAGGGTAAACATTTGCATATATAGTAACTCCAGTGTTAATTTCAGGTGAGTTCAGGGACTTCTCTGTTAATTTCAGGATAAATTTGCATATATAATAACTTCACTTATCAATTTTAGAAAAAAATAGTCAATAGAAAGAATACAAATAAAAATATAAGAACGCTTTTAAATGCATGGGTTGACAATAGTTACTGTAAACAGTATCAAAGATAGAATTATGAAATGAATGCTGTACTGCATTTTTTCTCAATTAAAAAAAAAACACGCTTGCGACGGTATGGGTTATGTTCCTAAAATATATAAAAAAATCCACATATATAAATGACGTTGCTGATCCTTCAGTGTAAATCCACATAACAACGTCACTGTCGCTTTCAGCATAAATCCGCATGTTTAGAATCTTCACTGTCAATTTCCGGATAAATCCATACGTATAAATAATTTCACCGTCTCTTTTTGTGTAAATCCCACTAAATAAACAATTTCAACATCCCTTTTAGTATCAAGTCGCAGTGATAAACCATGTCACTGTCTCTTTCAGCGTAATTCCGTCTGTACAAATGATTTCACCGTCACTGACTTTCAGTGTTAATCAACACATATTATTAATAACTTCACTGTCACTTTCTAGGTTAATCCACATGTATAAATAACTTCTACTTTTTATTTTCAGTTTTAAATCTATGTATTTAAATATATCAATATAACGTTAAGACCTGTTTAAGGAATTTTCACAGACATATTCTAACTATCTGGGTTCTATTAATTATGGTTGGGGGTGTTCCTGGTGGTGTTCCTTGTTGTTCCAGGCAGTGTTCCCTTTACTGCGCGTTTCTTTTTCCCATAAACCCCACTACCAGGGGTTTCATTAAGAGGTGGGAGGCGGGGATTTCTCCCTGCTACTTTGACTGTTCTACCTGGCTACTATAAATTCATAATTTTGATAGAGCATCATCAATAAAACTGACCAATCAGTGACCAGAAATAAGACCTACCTAATTCATTCTGGTAGGTGATAAACTCGGTCTTTATCCTTGATGTTCAACCAAGTTTACTGTTAAAATTAAGGTATCTACAATGTGGTTCTTTTAAAACCCTGCATATTTCATGCACATTCATGCAAACTGATTCAACATGGGCCATTCTCTGGGAACTTGGATTCTCTCGTTTTTTCTTGTCCCAGTGGATTTATTTATTTGCTTTTGCAAGTTTGAAATAGATTTTCGCCCATGGCATTAGGGTTTATAATAATCTAAATATATATATTGAAAATATTTTGTTATTCCTTAATTTTTAATTATAATTGGCATTATTATAAAAAAAGAATTACCGTCACGAAAGAGGACAAATTGTGACGGTAACATTTTTAAGTACGTGTTTTACGGCAAGTACATATATCATATATGTTTCTGAAATTGATTTAGTAAGAAAAGTGTATTGTTTTCCTTCTAAAATGAAAGTATTATGTATAAAACCTTCACAATACCTCCTTTTTAAAAAAAAAAATTATATACCATTTTACCGTCACGCTCGTGAAGAAAAATGTCCCAATTAA
The DNA here is from genome assembly GCA_037043455.1 of Cyrtodaria siliqua. Taxonomy (NCBI): domain Eukaryota; kingdom Metazoa; phylum Mollusca; class Bivalvia; order Adapedonta; family Hiatellidae; genus Cyrtodaria; species Cyrtodaria siliqua. The sequence continues at coordinate 29,909 of JAWPHD010011025.1, read as the reverse complement.
GGGTCATTAAAAGTTGAAATATGTAACTAAACACATACACACATCAAAATACATTTTTCAGGTTAATTGTCTTTGTAAAGGTATTAATTATATACTGTATGCAATGTTCTAACAAAATACGCAACTGAAAATGAAATTTAAGAATATAAACAAACAAAAAAAATGTCCCACGGAAAATAGTTCTCTACCGTCACAATGTTTGGTTAAGCCGTATTCGAAACTGCAACCAGTCTTGAAGAAGATTCTGGCATCACTGATGACGTCATGCTGTCAGAACGTCATATCCTTTTTATTTCGAGAAGAATTTCCAATGGCGGTAGAAAATTGGTAGATAATGTTTTTATTCCTAAAACCATACCTTTTTGGCTGTCTTTACCGTATGGTGTATAACAGAAATAGAAACACATTTCTTAAAACTCCAACTGTTCCAGTATGTATTTAAAGTATATGTAAACAGAATATTCTTGATCAAATTTGCATTGAAGGTCGAACAACATCAGTATCACGTGTTATCTAAAAAAAAGTCTCCACCGCCACAGTCTTCACCGCCACAGAATGTGTGTGACGGTAAAGACGATGCTGTGACGGTGAAGACTAAACCATTTTCTTAGCTTAGATGGAGACTGGATCGGTTCCATGTTAAATTTATAATTATGATTTTCATGAAGACCCATCTGAGTTAGCCAGAGAAAATTAACTATTGAAAGAGTATATCAGAATAAATGAGATTCATCTTGATATATTGAACTATGCGCACTGTAGATGAGCGTTCGCACGCTGTAGCTAGAGCGTTCGCATTCGCACGCTCTACTACTGCGTTCGCACACTGGAGCTAGAGTGTTCGAACGCTGTAGTAGAGGTTCGCACGCTGTAGCAGAGCGTGCGACAGAAAGATAGTGACATAATTACAAAGATCATAGTATTAAAGAAACTAACCCGCCAATAACGGAAAAAGTACACTTATCAAAACTATCCAGTTGTTCAGGTCACATATTGATGAATAAAAAATTATAGATCATTCAAGGGTTCTTAAAATACTCGTGATTACATATGCGTAAAATGAATTATGAGTACTCTTAATTCGACGCTCCTGTTTTGGGGTTTATTCTGTCTGGTTAACTATTATAACAACTATATTAGTAAATTGATAATTAGTATGCCCCCTGCCATTGATTGCTGGGAGTGAGATCTATAAAAAGGGTGACCAGTGTCCGTCCGTACGTCGTGAAATGTTTTCCTTTAAATCACTTTTTCGGCGGTGGCGGCGAAGGCGACGCGTTAGCCCTTGAGTTCAGTTTAAAGTGTTTTGAAGGTATCGGTCTCAAATACAAGACAAGATAGTACAGTCGAACGCACTGACTGACAGTGTGACTACTATATGCCCCCTTCCCTTCGGGGGGTTGGGTGCATAACAAGAAAAAAATATGCCTCCTGTGAGATTTGAACCCATGACCCCTGGGGTTTCCAGTTTAAAATACCCAATATTTAAAAGATTTACATAATCTGGAATTCGGAATTCGGCATTAGGAATTAGGAATTATGAAGTGAAATAAAAGTTAGTCAAATTGAGTGTTCTTGCATTTGAACATAACGCCACTATCAGTTTACGGCTACTAGAGGGTGCGAACGCCAAAAGAAAAGAAAGAGGCGATTTCTTTTCACAATGAAATGTTAATTATTTGTGGACAGGGACTTTAAACTAGATATGAAATGTTACCATGTTTTTAAAGTTAATAATGTTCATATTTACCTTGTTATGCGAACATGATTAATATTGTTCACATCTTGATAACAGTTGGATTATGTCTGTAAGCAATGGTGTGATTAATCTATCTCGTGTTACATACTAGTATCACAGTTTCCCTACGCATATGTGAACGAAATGCACTACTGTATTTTTAAATTCTATAGAAGTATATCTGCAGTAGATGTTTTTTCTTCAAGAAATACAGACTTTTTAAATTTCTACAGTTTGATTTGAATTGAATTGAATTGAATGTTGTTTAACGGCTCATCAACACAGTATAGGTTATTTAGAGCCGCCCCAGAGAGAGGGGAAGGATACATAGGAATCCGGGAACCTGCCCTACTCTTATTATCGAATAGATTCCTATGGTTCTTTAACGTGCTCGGAGGATAGACCGATACACGGGACCGCCCGGTTTACGTCCCCATCCGACGGACGAGGCTAAGGGAAAGTGTCTTGCCCAAGAACACACCGACGGAACACAGTGGCACCACGGAGGATTGAACCCGGGGCCTCCGGTTAAAATGGTGAATACTTTTCTGTTGTTGTTCATTCTGTTTAATTGTTTGTACTTCTATTCAAAATAGAAATAAAGATGGTCTGCAGCTTAAACTTTGTTTATTTTCTTCCTAAAAAGTTCATATTTACAATATATTTCACACATTTTGTCTTTACCGTCACATGAAGGTCTTTGCCGTTACGAATTGTCTCTTCCGCAACAATGCACTGATTTGGTATTTTTTCACAAAATGAATAAAAATGTCTGTGAAATAGTTTATCCACACAAAAGGAGCACATTATATCTTTATTCGAATGTAAACATAACTTTCACAGATGAAAACATTAATATAAGCTAGGACAAACAATATAACAAAAAAGCGCCAATAAAATGTAGTTACGCATTTTGTAAAAGTAAAAATTAAACATTCATTAAAATTAGGGAAATAAAACGTGATATGGAATAAGAATGGTATCCTTTTTACCATATGATCAACGTTTTCATATTAAAAACAAGAAAACATCAGTTTTTGATGAAGAAAAATACTGTGACGGTACAGACAAAAGCTAATGGTCATGAAAGGTCAAGGTCATTTTTGCAAAGGTCAAGCACATTACTGTGTGCAAATAGTGAAATATCATGAAATCAAATATTAACTAATGAAATTTCAAAACATTGAATTAGTACAATAAAGTTAATTAAAAGTTAAATAATGCATCTTTCCAATTTGGTTGTCAGAGAATGGTCCACATACATATCTTTCAAAATCAAAATCTTGAAAATTATCATCTTTTTACTTGGTCAAAGATTTTTATTTTACTATAGAACCTAAGGATAAAAACCGAGTAACACAAATTTTATCACCTACTGAAAATAAGATAAAATCTCAATGTCTCTGCAATGAAAAATTATGAATACTTTTACTAGTATTTTGCTCTGGGTGCCGCTTAATAATGAAGGTAATGACACCCCTGCTCTACCCTGCCCTGTATATATTGGTTGGGCGTATGATCAGATCATTGATACTATGATCATGATGCCCAAGGGCCATGGCATGTGCTCGCACTTTATCTAGTTTTAGATGAAGAAGAGGTGAAACTCTTATAAATTAAGAAGCGCCCACGTTTGACGGGAATCACCATTCTCGATTTTGCCATTATCAAATCTCGCTCTCGTTTTTCGCGAGATTTCGAGTTCGGGGTGTCTCAACACTAACCCTGTATAGTGAATATACAGTGTACTAACCCTGTATAGTGAATATACAGTGTTTATTTGTTTTAGACACAATTTAGAGCGTATCATGCAAAAATATCATGCGAGTGCTGTTTCTAGTTGTGTTAGTAATATAAACGGTCAGAAAATTGACCTTTTCTGGGTAAAATGGCTTTTTTATTGTTATTATAATGCTATCTTGAAACCGAAAGTAGGTAGATGTACGTTACTCAAAGATCAGAATCCTCGTGTTTCTTAAATTATTTAAAGTAATTAACTTTACTTATTACACTTAATTATATTCCACAAGCGAATATGTATAGCAAAAGTATTAAATATTAATATACTGTTGATAATTGTTACGGCATAGATAAAATAATTAACAGAACTCTGCAAAATATTTTTTATTTCATTCATAAATCAAACAAGTAATTGAACAGTCGCTTATGTTGGGTTTATGGCAGGTTGTTAATTGCAATCAACAGATAAAGGGTTTCTCCAATAGTAATAATGCGGTACCCCGTGGCTAATTGGCTGTCCAAAGCAGGATGTTTGCTTAGATCAAAGAGGCCATAAATCACAAACACTGGCTGCGCGTGGTGTGTTGACATCAGAGATATACTATAATTGTGTCATATTTTAATTGGTGCATACGGCGAGGGTAAAAAAATAACTTCAGCTAACAGTTTATTTATAGTATGCATTTGTGAAACTAAACACATTACAAATAGATTACGTTCAGTTGGATTTGTCCAAAAAAAAGAAAAAAAAAAAAAAAAGGAAGTCTGTTACATGCTTGTTTGTTATTTAAATCGAAATTATGTATTTTATGTCACATATTCCATCTGTCTTGCAGATAAACGAACTTTTAAATCAATTTAAGAAACACAATAATTATGATCTTCGAATAACGTCAGGAACAGCTACCTACTTTCGGTTTCAAACTATCATCATAATTACAAATAAACACCACATTTAACACCGGCAAATTCAATATCTGACAGCTCATATGAATAACATAACTACAAACAGCTTTCCCACTTTATACATAATACATGTACACATAAAATTGAAAATTAAAATATTACACAATATATACTGTATATTGATATGATGTCAACACATCACGGGTAGCCAGTGTAAGTGATTTATTGCCACTTTGATCTAAACAAAAATCCTGCTTTGGACAGCCAATTAGCCTAGGGGTACCGCATTATTACTATTGGAGAAACCCTTTATGTGTTGATTGCAATTAACAACCTGCCATAAACTCAACATTAGCAACTGTTCAATTAATTGTTTTTGGCATAGCTATATATCTATGTAGGTCCTATGATTTATGAAATCTTATACTGTGGTAGGAATAAAAATATATTGCAGAGTCCTGTTAATTATTTTACATAATAATTGTCGTAACAATTATCAACAGTAAATGACTCTTTGCAATACATATTCGTTTGTGGAATATACTTTTATGAAGATTTTATACTTATGTTAAGTAGTGAATTTAAAACTCAGCATGCACGGTATTGGACTCTCAAACTACTGGTAGAAAAGATTAATGAACCGTTCCTGTTTACAAGAAAGTTATAACTTGTTAAATGTAATTTAAATGCAGGGACTTGCTTATTTAAGTGTAATAAGTAAAGATAATTAAATAATTTACGAAACGCGAGGAGTATGCTATTTGAGTAACCGTGGCGCACTTCTATATCTACAACAAGGCCGCAGGACCAGATAGGCTAAAACCACTAGTCCTTCAACATCCCCGTGAGTCCATTGCCCCCATCATAAAGGTAATCTTTCAGCGTTCTCTTGATACAGGTACAGTACCCAAGGACTGGAAAGATGCAAATGTATGCCCCCTATTCAAGAAAGGTGATAAAGGTCTAGCCTCAAATTACAGGCCAATTTCCTTGACATGTATCCTTTGTAAGGTATTAGAGCATATAATCACTACAAACCTTGTTTCACATCTAGACCAGAATAACATTCTCTATGATTTGCAACATGGATTCCGCTCTAAGCGGTCATGTGAAACCCAACTGGTAATGCTGGTCGAGGAACTTTCAAGAAACGCCATAACTGGCAAACAAACAGACCTTATCTTACTAGACTTTAGTAAAGCTTTTGATAAGGTAAGTCACGAGAAGCTCCTATTTAAGCTGCACCAGTTCGGCATCAGAGGTTATATCCATCAATGGATTAGGGCATTCTTGTCCAACAGAACACAAACAGTCATCCTTGAAAATGACAAGTCCTCAGAAGTTCCAGTCACTTCTGGAGTACCACAGGGATCAGTCCTAGGGCCTATATTATTCCTTGCGTACATCAATGACCTGCCAGAGAACATCAAATCAAAGGTGAGGCTCTTTGCTGATGATACAGCACTCTATTTAGCAGTGACAAACCTCCAAGATGCTGAAGTCCTACAAAAGGACCTAAACCGCATGGAACAGTGGGAAACTGATTGGGACATGGAGTTCAATCCAGGTAAGTGTACTACTATACACATTACACGCTCAAGAACTCCAATACCATCCCAGTATATCCTCCACGGCCAGATCCTGGAAACGGTAAGTAGTTCCAGGTACCTTGGAATTGACATCAGCAGCAACCTCACCTGGAATGACCACATCCAAAGAACAACATCCACTGCAAATAGGACTCTAGGTTTTGTAAAGCGAAACATAAGATCACAAAATAAAGATATACGGGAAGTAGCATACAAGACCCTTGTGCGCCCCTTACTTGAATATTCCTCCCCTGTATGGAGTCCATATACTAAGACAAATATAAACAAGTTAGAGATGGTACAGCGCAGAGCAGCTCGCTGGACGCTAAATAACTACTCGTATTACGCCAGTGTTTCATACATGCTCAGTGACCTAGGTTGGCGATCATTAGAAGACCGACGTAGTGACTCCCGATTATGTCTCCTCTACAAAATCATATATGGACTTGTTGCCATAGAAATGCCACCATATGTCACGCAACCCACGAGAATATCACGACAGTCCCATCCCCTGGCTTATAGACAGATTCACACCTCTGCTGACTACTATAAGTATTCATTTTTCCCGCTCGCCATTGTACAATGGAACAGACTGCCAGCAGACATAGCAAAGCTTCTAAGTTTGGATTCATTCAAATTGGCTGTTTGCACCGTCTCTCACTCCATGCCTTAAACAAGAAACGCTGTTTTTATCTTTTAAAAATCACTTTGTCTTGCTCAGACTTTTAACCGTTAACCCTATTATCTTTATTTCACCTTCACCTGTTTTTAAGACTTCTTTTACCCCTTTTATCTTACTCACACTGCACAGACGCGCACCTGCACATAATCTTCGAAAGAGGGTGATGCAGTATATATAGATAGACTTTCAGTTTCAAGGTATCATTATAATGGCCATAAAAAAGCCATTTTACCCAGGAAAGGTCAATAGTCTGACAGTTTATATTACTAACACACCTGGAAACAGCACTCGCACGATATTTTTGCATGATACGTTCTAAAATTTGTCTAAAACAAATAAACACTGTATATCACTATACAGAGTTAGTATTGAGACACCCCGAACTCGAAATCTCGCCAAAAACGAGAGCGAGATTTGATAATGGCAAAAGGGTGAATATTGTTTACCTTAGTATGAATACATTATTATATCAGGAATCTCTATGAATACTCCCTGATAAAACAAATAAATATGTACCGCATTTTCGGAACTTGCCAGCAGTCACCATTTTGTTTATCTTATAATTGAAGAGGTCGCTACTGCAGAGTTGTCGTTTCTTGAAAATAGTTCAATATGCCTCGAGTACTCTCCGAGTCGGATTCCGATTCCAATCCGACGAGGCAGTTCCGATTGTATTACGGAGTACGGAAATTGGCGAAGAGTTCCGATTGCAGTGAGCTTGATTTGTGCTAGACTGGTGCCCAATCGTAACTATTCAAGGACGTCAGGGGACCAGTCTAGATTTGTGCGTGCTCGATCATTTTGCGGTAAAATTGACCAATGCGAGCGATCCCTAATTTAAGACGTCCATCTATTGGTTAAGAATGTCACATGGCACTTTCAGCCGGAAGCCCGCTCAGGAAGCCCGCTCATTTTGCGCTTTGATTTCTTACTTCACTGATTTCAACCAGTTTAGACGGATGAATACAATACGTAAGTGCAAATTATTTTATACCAGTCTTGTAAAGATGTATTAGTTTAAATGGCAGCTAAGTTATTTGACAATAGGCCGGTATCCATCCCAATGTTAGTGTATCGATCTAATAACAAATTGGACACTGTGAAATATACCGGAATTTCACCAGAGACGTTTAACTTTAAGGATATTCAACATTTTGAATTGGGCGGAATCCTTCCTGTGAAAATCATTTTGGCTGATTTTATGCAAATGAAAAATAAAAAAAGTGTTAAAAAAATGTCATTTATGTACAATCTGACATTAAATATACCATTTTTGTGCATCCTCCTAGAAATATCCACATCCTTAAACTAAAAACAAATAGCATCCATATATTATCAAGGGCAGTTGAGATCCAAAATTGTGAAATTTATTTCATTTTGGCTCAGATTTGACCAAACACAGAATTGTCTCCAAGCAATTTTACACATGTACATGGTTGCTTAGCATGATGCTCAGATCACAGGGGCGGATCCAGGATTTCAGCTTAGGGGGGGCGTAAGATTTTGGTAAATTTTCGGGTCCGTTTCTAGCCTCATAAAACGGTTGCGGTAGTGAATTGATAGGGTAAAAAAGTGCGTTTTCAAATAAAAGGAACTATCAATGTGTTAATTAAACCACTCATTAGCCATTATGCGTCGAAGTTATACTGAGGGCGTGCATCGAAATTGTTTGATATTTTATCTACAGTAACATGGACATACATGTATGAATAAAAAAAGTCCGTTTTCAAATAAAAGGATTTAACAATGTGTTAATTAAACCACTCATTAGCCATTATGCGTCGAGCAAGCGAAGCGAGCGAAAAAAAAAAGTTATACTGAGGGCGTGCATCGAAATTGTTTGATATTTTATCTACAGTAACATGGACATACATGTATGAATAAAAAAAGTCCGTTTTCAAATAAAAGGATTTAACAATGTGTTAATTAAACCACTCATTAGCCATTATGCGTCGAGCGAGCGAAGTGAGTGAAAAAAAAATTATACTGAGGGCGTGCATCGAAATTGTTTGATATTTTATCTACAGTAACATCGGCATACATGTATGAATAAAAAAAGGCCGCTTTCAAATAAAAGGATTTAACAATGTGTTAATTAAACCACTCATTAGTCATTGTGCGTAGGGCGAGCGAAGCGAGCGAGAATTTTTTTTATACTGAGGGCGTGCATCGAAATTGTTTGATATATTATCTACAGTAACATGAACATACATGTATGAATAAAAAAGTCCGTTTTAAAATAAAAGGTTTTAACAATTTGTTAATTAAACCACTCATTAGCCATTATGCGTCAAGCGAGCGAAAAAAAAAATACTGAGGGCGTGCATCGAAATTGTTTGATATTTTGTCTACAGTAACATGGACATGTATGAATAAAAACAGTCCGTTTTCAAATAAAAGGATTTAACAATGTGTTAATTAAACCACTCATTAGTCATTATGCGTAGAGCGAGCGAAGCGAGCGAGAAATTTTTTAATACTGAGGGCGTGCATCGAAATTGTTTGATATTATATCTACAGTAACATGGACATACATGTATGATCCGGAATTTTTAGGGGGGGCGCGCGCCGGGTGCGCCCCCCCCTGGATCCGCTAGTGGATCATGCTTGAAAAATGAGGTGAGAGGTTACCTTAAACAGATGTGTGTATTCAATCACAGACATATAAATAAACAGATAGGAAACTTCCTATCTTAACCAATGAAGTAACCAAAATATCACGTGGCACCTTAACTTTTCCTTCTATCTTCTCTCTCAATTATTCACCGATTTTGATGAGAATACATCATTTATTCAATATTTAAAAAAGAACCCCTAAAATCTGAAGCAGGACCCCCAAAAAGTTCATGGACCCTCATACTGAAAAACATAATGGAAACCCTGAGAGAGGAGATTGAAGGAAAAGCTGTTAAGATGTCTGTATTATAGTCAAATCTATGGTGGTGACATAGACTAGGATCCACATCCGATATATATGTCCATGATCTACATTATAATACCAGACTATTTTGACCAAACAGATGCATGACCAGGGTAGAACGATGATAACATGCTGAGTTAGAGTAGTAGTGTACACTGTGATACTGCAGGTTACATGACTAAGGCAGATTGGATGTTACCATGGCATTGACAGACTTGAAGATCAGTTACTATTGGACATCAAAAACTGTTAGCAAAAGCTGGTAAGTGTGCATCTTTTACAAAGCCGAGGCTTCCAGTGATTCTCCGCTGGTGAAAATAACTCATTGGAATGTTTTAACTGAACCCCAGGATTTAAACCCATAATGCAATTCTTATGTTCGAAACCTCCTCAAATAATTCGTGATTCTCCAGTCCAGTTATGCTGACTGCTAACGTCCTTATGCTTTTAAAAGTATTCTACAGTATATAGTAATATCCTGTCTCACTGTGGTGTTCACATGTACATGTTAGTATTGTGTATTTAAATTATATATTTATAGAACTTTGTGCTAAATTTTACATGTTAATTATATTTCGTTCATCCTATAAATAAAAATAATATTTCTTTTCAGGATCATGCAGCCCATAATTAACACAACATACAGTAAAAGATATGTCTTTGATCGATGTGGTCAAATCAAGGTTTGCAATGACTGGTTTACAACATGGAAATATTGCCATGGTTATGAGAGGCAGGGTACTGCTAGCAGATGAACTTGTAAGTAAACAATGTTATTCTTCAATGATGTTGTTTTTATCTAGCTGTTGTTTCAATGATACTCTGCCATATTCTTATACTTCGGCTGATATACAACTTTATATACCGACAGCAGGTGTTATTTGGGTTTCACATGCACACACTCGCCTAACAGGTATCCCACTTCTGTTTTTCATTCACTTTCTCAAGAAAAAAGCCTATTTTCGAATAAACATTTTCAAAAAGGCAAGATTTACTGCGGTGTCGCACATTCAATGAGTCTCTTTTAGAAAATGGCTTAAATTTGAACTGCAAGTGCAGTGGCGGCAGAATCACTCATGGTTTCCACTCAATAACTTGTGAGTGCGGTATTGCAAAACAATTGCTGGGAAGATGTATGGAAAGGAAGGTTGTGATTGCATTTGGTGCCACTGGAGTGAGGTCACTGTTACTTAAAATAGACGAATGCTTTGCCACTGTTACTTAAAATAGAAAAATGGTTTCCGCTCAGTAACTTTTGTGAGGTGGGAGGTATTGTGACGATAACATGCTGTGTAGGTAGCTTATATGGAATTAAATCTTGGGATTGCAGAGTCACTGGGATCAAGATCAATACTAAAAAAAAAAATATTGCTTCCGCTCAATAACTTCTGTTAGGAATGAGGTATTGCGACTAAACTTACTGGGTAAGGTAGCTTATATGGAGACGAGGCTTGGGATTGTATTTTAGTGTTTCCCTCAGAATTAATATAAACAGCATGCTCCCTGAAAAAATTACATTTTTCTGTGTGCATAATTAACTTTGTAAAAATTGCATTTTCCAGCGCGCGAAAATTTTGAAGTGAAACAACAAGAAAAAGCATGTCATTGTCAATTTTAATGTTGAAAAGGAACTAAAATATAAAGTTGTTATAAATAACAGGAAAAGATAATGCTGTTCTTTCTCATTTAATTCATTGTTTTAGTTGCTTTTCCAGATTCGTTTTTAGCTCTACCTGAGCTGGGCTTTTTGGATGGCGAGTTGTCCATTGTCTGTTAACTTTTGCGATAGGGCATTCATATTTCATCCAATCTTTTTCAAACTTTACCAGATTGTTGATATCAGTGAAAGCTCAGAGGAGTTTGAAAACCAGCCAGTTTGGACCAGTAATTAACACTGAAGTTCTGGCCCTTGATTTAGTTAAAATAGATACATTTTGCTGCGTTAACACAATGGGGCCTTCGTTTTTCATCTGATTTTTCCGGAGGCCCCGGGTTCAATTCTTCGTGGTGCCACTGAGTTCCGTTGGTGTGTTCTTGGGGTTCTGGAAATATGGTTGCCCGATGCCCCGGGCAAGTAGATTTTGAGTGCGGGCAAGTGCCCTTCGCAAATCTGGTTGCCCGCCACTTGCTCGACAAACTAGTGTAATAAGAATTTGATAATTGAACAAAACTGACCGTTGTTTTTCACCGTGAGCAACCTAGGAATCTTTATGTGAGGAAGCTATCCAGCTGGCTTGCGGAACGTCGGTGATTCTACCCAGGTGCCCGCCCGTGCACGAAAATTGCCCGAAGGGGCACCTGGGGTTTTCCTCCACCAGTGGAAGCTGGAAAGTCGCCATATTATGACCTTAGCTGTTGGTGCGACTATAAAATCCAATTCAATTCTCACCGTGAGCGGTTGTTAATAAGATCAAACATATTAAGTCACATTGATAATCGAGAGCTTCGAGTAAAAAAATTCCATTTCTGCAATTTTACATTGACGTTTTTAGATCCCTGAGCCGAATTATCTATTGGGATCAATCTTCGTCCGTCGTTTGCTTCAAACGACCTCCTCAGAAACCAATTTTGACCAAACTTCACATTGATGATCCTCAGATGAATGGTTTTTAGATTTGTTAAAATTAGGTCAGCGTGACAGCAAGATGACCGCCATTACCATAGTTTGTATATTGAGATTTTGCAGGTTTTACATTGGCTTATATAGGGAAAAAATCTTCCTCTCAAACCACAAGGCACAGAGCTCTCATATTTTACATGTAGTATCAGCTTATGGGTCCTCCCCCCCCCCCCCCCCCCTGATCAATCTGGTTTAATATTTTGCATTTACTTATGGTCCTTTACCAAGTTTGTTTAAATGGTGATCCTGGGACACATTTGGCCCCGCCCCAGGGGTCACTGTTTTACATAGAAAATGTATAGGGAAAAGCTTTTAAAAAATCTTCTTCTCTGAAACTGCAAGAGCCAGAGGTTCACAATTTCACATTTGCTATAAGCTCATGGTCCTCTACCAAGTTTGTTCAAATGGTGAACATGGGGTTGAATGGGGTCGAATTTGGGCCCATCCCAGTTTTACATTGATTTATATAGTTAAACACATACAAGAGCCAGAGCTTTAATATTTTGCATTTACTATGAGGTTATGGTCCTTTACCAAGTTTATTCAAGCGGTGATCCTGGGGTCTCATTTGGCCCTGCAATAGGGGTTACTCTAGCACCTTCATTTTGTATTTGATCTTTACCAAACTTTGTCAGTGTCTTTATATCAATGTTGTTAAACATACAACAGAGGCCACATTTCTTGAACAATCTTAAGCAAACTTGCACAGATTGTATATAACCATAAGATTTCGAAAAAGTTTGATAATTGGCCAGTACTCAGTTGATCGATTTAGGGCCATCTTGGCCCTTTTGTTTATTAAGTCAACTACTCACATACCAAAAGCCTTACAGTATTCAAACTTCATACACGCATCTATATGGCACCATTATGTTCCTACCCAAATCAGATCCATGATGATTTGCCTTTTAATATTACACCTAACATTTGTTACCCAACTTTGTAAGCAACCGATAACACTTTAGCGGTGCATTTGGGTCCCTTGAACATATTTTCATAATGTCTTCACAAAACGTTGGCATGTCACTGACCGACCACAGTACACACATTTGAGTTCACCTCTGCTCAAACTATAAATCCTAAGTCCGAAACCCACCATGTATACAATGTTTGAAATTAACACCTGCTTGATCTAAGAATGTCAATACATGTTAGGCATGACAAATGATAGGCAAACGGGCGGTTATATAACAGCAACATGACTCGTTTTTAGGTTTCGTCCAAAAGAAAAGGGCAGCCCGAAAGAAAAGGGCTTGGCCATTTCATAGTAAAGGGATTGGCCATTTTGTATTAGGGGAAACACTAGATTGCTTGTTAGTAAGCTTGTATCTCCGAAAATACTTCTTGTAATGGATTGAAATTTCATACATGTTTTCAGCATTATTGACAACATCCTGGAGCCAGGTTCTGTAATTCGTGCTTTTATTTCAACAAAATTATGCTCGCTTTTAAATTTGAAAATTTGGTTATTTTGTTTTGCATGTAAGCTTGTAATTCAAAAACTACTTTACCTTATGGATTTAAACCGGACATATTTTTTTAATTCGGCATCATTGAACAACATCATAGAGCCAGGTTCTACAACTTATGCTTTTAACAAAATTATTGCCTTTTATACCAAGAAAAAATTGGTTACAGTTTTGTATGTTAACTTGGTATTTTTGTCGAGCCCAATCTTGACAGTGATCACAATGTCGTCTGTGTGTATGTGTGTCAGTTTGTCCGTTCATGGTCTAATGATCATCTATCCAATGGTGACAATGGAGTTAAATTTCACATGTTTTACATAGATGTATGCAGGGGAAACTTTAATGACTAGTTTTCAATATTTTACATATGGCATAAGCCAATGGTCATCTATCAGATGGTGACAATTGAGTTAAATTTCACATTTATGGAGGGGAAAGCTTGAAAAAGCATCCTGAAACCACGAAAGCTAGGACTTTTTACAGAGTATGTTGCATGAAGTGACTCTGCCCAAATAGACTTGCCCCAAGGGTAACAGTTTTACAGAGTTTCTAGGAAAATCTTTTAAACATTCTCCGGACTTACCAAAATTACCAGAATGTAAATGTAACTTGTAAACCGAATGTGATGTTACAATGCATGGCACATAAAAGGGTCTGTATAATATTCAAACTCACTTGGCAAAAGACTGCTATTCAGTTGTTTGACCTTAAAAAAGAATCATGTGACATTAAAACCATCAAAATGTGATGTCACAAATGCAACCATTAACTTTTAACCCTATATTCTACTTATTTAACAGCATTGCACTGTTTAACTTTTTTTTAAGTTTTATTTGTGAATGTCTTCACCCAAACAGGTCTTTCGAAGGCGAATATCTGCGGGAAATGGGCTTATAAAGAGATGGCAGCAATTCGACATTGGTGTATGGAAAAGGTTCTGGAATGCATGAAGATGTTCATAAAGCAGACAATGAAAAGATAAGTAAAACATATTGCAACAACAGAGGTGTAAAATTTTCCAAAAAGCAACTTGCCCTAATTTTCAGTATTGTTTTTTTAAATGCTGAAAAACAAAATTGTATTAAAAAATCTAGAAAATGTCTCTCGCCCTGCACTCAAAATTGTTGTGTTGGGCAAGTGGTTGAGCGGAATTTTATACCCCTGAACAAAATACCATTATTGGTACTGGAATGTTTTTTCACAATCAGAAACCGTGTATTTATTGTATTTGGAGTTGTGTCCCTTTGATTATTACTGCTTGGATTTTGACATCAGTCGGTAAAACTCTTGAAATAACAATGATGTAAAACCTTTGATGAAAAACATTTTTTCATACAAACACTCGGTTAGATAGTTCTGTGAAAAAGTGTTTGAATTAAAGATGTATGCTTTAAAGAGATGTTTTGATGCAACATTTTATTACAAGCTTTGTGTACATCGAACTATTTCCCTCAGGATATTGCTAAAAATTATTCTACATTCTAAGAATATAAGAATCTTAACTCTAATGCGCCATTCCATGTAGGATTCTCCACTTAGTACACTGGCAGAGGGACTATAATCCTTAGAACACACACACACACACACACACACACAAATCTATCTTTCAACCTGCCTTAAATATAAATATGTTGTACAAGGGGTTGTAATACGTTCTGATTTAACTTCCTGTTTTTTGTTTATAAATTTCATACACTTAACTGAATAGTTTTCAACAACTAAATATGCATGTCAGAACTATTTACAGTGTCTTGTAAAGGGGCGAAATATAAATATGTTGAACAAGGGGTTTTAATACGTTCTGATTTAACTTCCTGTTTTTTGTTTATAAATTTCATACACTTAACTGAATAGTTTTCAACAACTAAATATGCATGTCAGAACTATTTACAGTGTCTTGTAAAGGTGGCGTGGTCTATTATAAATGCCCAAACGTATCCCGCATTCATACATCGTTCCGATGATTGCTAACAAATATTTTTCTACATTTGTATATAGGAGTTCAGTTTGTGAATTTATTGGGGGTGGGAATTCTTTTGATCTACCTAATTAAAATCACATTTAAACATAACCAGATTGTAATTCAAGTCGGAACTATGTATCTAGTCCATTTACACATAATGTACAATGTAGAACATTGATTCAAGCAAGATGTCCTGTAAGTATTAAATTTGAGGTTTATTGATTGCTCAAAGTTTCAATCACTGAGTTTTAAACGGAACAAGAAGTAAACATATCGGTATTGAAAAAGCATGATTTTCCAAGGAACACAACTCAATTTGACAGTTATTTATGCCCATGTACTATAATTTTGACCAAATATTGATTTCTTTGTGGATTATGAATACTTTCAAGAAAATGTGGAAACAATTTAGTTTTTAACCTCTTGAACTAGAGTGATGATTTCCTAAGTGCAATTACGCTATTATAAAATCCACACAAAAATACTCTATGTGAGCTATTAAATTGCTTGCATATAAATTTGTTATTTTATCATGCAGATATGCACTTTTCTGCCTAATAAAGGGGTGGCAATATAAATATAAATTTTGCTTTATTAGGCACTGACTAATAGAGCAAATCAATGCGGAATCCCTCAGTGTTTATTGTACGTAACGTTATCGGACGTCATGCACGTAACGTTGTCTGACGTCATAAAACAAACAAAAAACAACAACATGGCAGCGGGGCCTCGCCATTCTTCATTTTCTAAGCCTCGCCTAATAAACTTGATAGTAAAAGGCACTGACATAATATTCTCTATTTACGTGACAAAATTATACATTCAAAGCTCATCTATTCGAAGGATAAAAGAGCTTATGTAATCATGACGGCGTCCCAGTCCACATCAAGCTCTGCATGGAGACTGTGTTTAGAGGTCTATGTCTCATTTCTTGTCCTGGTTCAACCAAATTCCTTATAGTATTATCTTAAGCATTATCATAAGTAATTTTAGTTATTAAATCCCATGGACTCGCATTGAACCCTAATTCTGATAGCCTTTAAAATGTGAAGTGTCGTATTAAATTCATCCTTTGGGACCAACGAGCCCAATATAGGTGGCTTTGAAGTAGAATACCGCTTAAGCTGGTGCTAGGGTGCGTTAGAGGTGTTGCTTATTTCATTACTTCTCATGAACATCAGGGCTCCGGAAATATGGTTGCCCGACGCCCCGGGCAAGTGGAATATGGGTGCGGGCAGGTGTCCTTCGCAAATCTGGTTGTCCGACACTTGCCCGACTGGACATTTCCGTTTTAGACAAAAAAACAACTGAAACCCGGCTTATCATAAAGTGTGCCGATTATGAATTGACCACCGTCGCTTTCGCCGCGAGCGGTAATTGAGAAGTGTCATAAATCTGACCTGTGTTGTTTTGTGATTGTTTAATCCCTCCCACTTTGACAGTTTATCAAAACCTGATTGGCCGAGGAAAGTTTGAGGTGCCAATCAAAGATGTCCATGCGCTGATAGCGTTAATAATATTCATCCCCCTATTACTGAAGTGTGTCCTCTACTAACATGATGAGACCATCCCAAAAATTAATCCAATTATAATCAAATTAATCCACTTATAATCGATAAAACGTAACCATTGTAAAGTTTGTAGACTTCTATTATGCATTATTTTACGCGCAACATAAATCATATGTTTAGCCGTACGTTCGAATTATGTTTGAAGAGTATAACCGCACCGAGATTTTATGCAACGCATATTGTGTATTGACGCTGAATGTTATCGGAAAAGATAATGAATACACACTGATCAGTCCGCCAAGTACGCATAGCTGTGTAAAAGGTGAAACGCGGGTCATTGGAAAATTGTAAACAAACAGCAATTTATAAACGATTACGGCAAGTACTGTACTATACACAAATAAAGTAGAAATTAATTACTGGCACTAATTAAGGAAGGTATGTGAATGCAGCGGGTTGCTTTATTGAAGACATATAATTTGACACATATTATTAAACAAACTTTGTTTGCGAGTTTGTATTTTGTTTGGCACATTTGGTAACACGATTATCACTTTCGTGGCCTGGCGTTGACGATTAAAGCTGAGTAGGCAGATGCTTTGTTACTATAAAGGGAAACTTTTGAAAACACATTCACGGATGTTGATGTAATAATGATGATGTAATCAAAGGCGGTTTGTAAATTGGTTGGTTTGGAAATGTGTGAAAGGGGTCATTGTTTCTTTTGATATTCATGAGTTATGGTATAAATTCATAGGAATCGGACGTATTGTAAACATAGTACAGTATCCCCATATGTAGGTCCCTGCATGTATATAAAAATATATTTTAATGGATCTATTTCTCGTGATTCTCCAGTGAAATTCAGCCCTAAACGTAGTCTACAACCCACCATGGATACGTCGGTGGCGCGCAGTGTCTAAAAAAGTTTGGTATGTTGACAAAGGCTTGATTTTGGGGCAAGTGACTTTTGTATTTGGGGCAAGTGACATTTTGGACAGGGCAAGTGGATTTTGAACAGGGCAAGTGGATTTTGAAAATCGACTTGCCCTGGGCAAGTGGATTTTCAAAATATTTCCAGAGCCCTGAACATACTCAATAAAACCGAGTCTGCTGCTTTATTCTATTAATTGTGTTTGTAGCTCCCGAAGGATCACCTTTATCAGTATTTATTGTAATCTGTGTTTACAGGCCGGTTTAATAGCTCTTGCATTGCATTACTTGTCTTTGCTCAAATTTGACCAGAGTTTTCTTAGAGTAGTTCTTAAAGGGTGGTATAAGTAATATAAGTAATTTTGTCTTTTTAATAATCTGGGCGTCCGTGAAACCAACATATTGATGGCTCATAAAATATGCAATAAAAGGTTTGCGTGTAAGCTATTGTATATACTGGTTGTGTACCAGATATCGTCATTTACCAGATATTGTCATTCGCAATAAAACGCTCAATGTTGTGCTGATGTTTCAACCCCACTTTACAAATCAGTACACACTATAAACGATTGGAAATGATTGGACATGATTTTTTTTTAAATGTTAAAATTTACTCTCAAACCAACCCATTTACATATAATTAGCTCTATTAGATACAGTAAGCTTGTATCTCAAAAAAACTGCTTTACATAATGGATTGAAACTTCACATATTCAGCATCATTTGACAACTTCATAGAGCTAGGTTCTGTAACTCGTGCTTTTATTTTAACAAAAATATGGCTGTTTTGTACTAAGAAAATTTGGTTAAGTTTTGTTAAAGATTGTATGTCATAAACTACTTTACGTAGTTGTACTTCAGTATATACTCATGACAACATCGACGTCACCATACTAAAATATAAAGGTCAAGGTCGCACTGAAGGTCATTATATGGGTTAAATACTCATTTTTTTCTTCACGAAAACTTAACGTTGGCTATATAACTTTCTCATTTCTTGATATTTCTTCACAATATATACTCACCACAGGGCTTTTTTTTTGGCTGTTCAGGGCTCGACATTAGGCATTGTCCGATAGGTTTTGGCAACCCAGACTTGGGTCCGGACAAGTTGATTCTGAATCCTGATTGTCTGATCGGGCAAGTAGAAAAATAAAAATAAAAATGAAAACCCACGCCAAAATACGCTGAAAACCCAAGCCAAATGACAAAATTCAAACGTCCCCGTAGCGAGTGTTGTCTCATAGGAAGTGATTGTAAACTAGACAGTTTTGTGCATGCGTGGCAGGATTTTTTTTCCCTGCCGATATATATAGATAGTGTATATATAGACAGTTGCTTGTCGCAACATGTTGCTTGGGATCCCTGTATTTGAAGTTTTATTCTCCCGATTTTGAATGACAAAAAGCATTCCTTATGTTGTGAAAATATTGTTAATAAAATACAACAAAAGCAAGTTGTTTAATTATACGCTATACATAAATTTAACGAAATAAAAATCGCTTGAACATTTTGTGACAATCACATACGATCGCTTCATCGGATCGCAATCTCTGAATAGAAATGTTGAAAGGTTTCAATAAAAGATCATTCTTTTCTGGTTCCAAACTGCTTTATTTTACATGTTTTAATGCCTTTACAGTAAAAAATTGAGATTTCATATTCGGACAAGTTCATTATAGGTCAGGACGAGTGGATTTCTGAAGATCCAAAAGTTAATGTAGAGGCCTGCTGTTTTATAGCCGTTATTGGGTCATATTCCCAATGACAAAAGGTCGTATTCCCAATGACAAAACAAATCTTTTTTTCCCAATTTTGAGAAGAAAATTCCCAATTGAAAGAAGAAAAAGAACACTTAAAAGTAGCAAAAATGTGACAAGTATGGAATATGAAATGCTTTTAAATGCCTCTGTTGATCTTGTTGTTTACGTAAGAAAGATACAATTATGAAATGTTTGACTGTTTTGTTGCCCAATTTTATGAAAAATCTTGCTAAAATTCCCAATTTTGAGGGTATGAGTTATGTACCCAAAATGTAGAAAAAAAGCATTGCACCATGACAACGTTGACATGACCATACTAAAATATAAAGGTCAAGGTCACACTGACGGTCTATGAGTTAAATACTCATTATTTTTCTACACAAAAACAATGTTGGCTATTACTTTCTCATTTCTGCATCAAACTTTCAATGTATACTTATGATGACAACATTGAGTCAGACATGGCATACTAAAATATAAAGGTCAAGGTCACACTGAAGGTCATTATGTGGGTTAAAATACTCATTGTTTCTTCACGAAAACTTAGTCAGGCCAGTTTGTCAAGGTCATTCATCTGGGTCCAGAAAACTTATTATACTGACAAAGCCCTGACAGACAACACACATGTTCCGCGGAACACCCATCTAGTATTTTAACACAATTATGGCCCCTTTAATGCTTATAACAAGTATTTAAAAAAAAAGTTAAGAGGAACCTAAAGCACCTATAACACTGAAAACCCGATTTTCTTTTCGTACATATTTCTCTGTTTTGTTTATTTTTGTCTATAAAAATCTTATCTAAAATAAAAAGGGCTGCAGCTTACGATATTTTGTATGTAGCATTGTCTGTAGTCTTCTACCAAATTTGTTCAAATGGTGACCCTGGGGTCAGAATTGGACCCAACCTGGGGGTCACAAGAGGGTTTGGGTGGGGCCCCTGATTCATAACTTAGTAATGGTTGAGATCCCCACCCTATAGCCATATATATACACTAACTGGGCATGAACATAAAACCATCCAACTAGCATAGACACCATGTTCCTTCCCCACCCCTGGTGACATAGCCCCTTGGTCATAACTTGGAAACTATTGTATCTTGGGTAGTACATCACAACATCTCTAAAAGCATATGTGGATTGACCTTCACCTTCCACTAGTCCAAAGTGGTGCTGCATTTATTCACTATATTATCCACTAGTCGGATGGTTCTGCATTTATTTACTATATTATCCACTAGTCAGGCATTCCATTTACTACATTTACTATACAAATGTGCCTGCGACCTTGACCTTTTAGGTTGTGATATCCTAAATATAGCTTGGGCTTTGCCACGCCCCTTTCCAGGAGTGACCTGAGTCAGAAGTGAAAGGTCCCAAAAATTAAATCGCGTCTGATAAATGTTTCAAAATACATTTTCAGATTTGTTAATTAATAAATATTATAACCTCTACTAAATTGAGGGCATTTAATTTTACCAAAAGTATTTTTTTAAACATGAAATTGTGAGCTAAACCCCCCACCCAAAAACAGGTAAATCTTTACTGCGGTTTTGCATGTAAACAAATATGGCGGCCCCCATGGAAAGTTCTGTAGAGGAAACCTGGTGGGGCACTCCTCAGTTTCGCATGAATGTCCATGGTGTAAATCAGAAAGTAATCAACTAAGCATCTTTTAGGTCCATGGATGGTCTTTATAATAATTATGAAGCACATGTTTGATGTTTTTTTCAGTTTTGATTACTTCTAAGTTTATTTTGGTGTATTGGAATATGCATTCTTTGGGTTTATTGGAGGCTATAAATAGAAAAATGTGAACCAATCAAAAACTTCCTAAAAGTAGTTAAAATGGCTGATTTTCACTGACGAGGAGATCAGCGTGGAATAACTTTTTAAAATGGCGGACTAGGTAATTTAGCATTTCCTGAGTGCAGACATGACCCTGATATGTGTAGGAATTTTTTTTATTTTTATTTATTGACATTTGAAATATTGCTAAAATTGCATTTTTAGCATGTTTTAAGGGGTGGGGTAATCTTAAAGAAATGTGACTAAAGTTGTACAGAAAATGCTTTTTGATACTTTTATTTGGTATGGAAACATGGGTAATTTTATTGTCTTCTAAGAAATGTATGACGCAATGATGATGTGATTTATTTTTGCTCAAGGATTCAGGCTAAGAGCTTGACATGGGTTTGATGATTGAGAAATGTACATTAAACTGTGGAGTATTTTGACGTAGTTGTCTTGTGTAGAGCGTCTTTTTAGATGTATGGATTTTATCTATGAACTTGACCTACTTATTTGGGAGTGATTTTGTTTTTGTTTTAAAGAATGTCATTTTGTTTTTAAAAGAATGCACATCAGCAAAATGTAAACTCGATTATTTTTAGTTATTAATGTTTACAAACTTCATTTAACAACATTTACCTTTAATTTCTGTGTCTCGTCCCAAGACACCTGTGTGGTTGCCGGGGTAGAATACAACCACTGCAAACACACCGTCACATGCAGAGGCCCCCCCCCAATTCATATTGATTTTGTCATAATTTTTTATCATGATCATTCAAGGTCTTTATCATGACACCGTGTATGCAAGCATGGAAACATGGCTCCATCGTAAATGGAGTGTGTACTGTAGAATTTGCAGCAACTCTGCAGTTCTGTAAGTAACAAGGTTCTAGGCCCATTCTACGTATTTTTTCTTGATGTAAATGGAGGAATGAGTCTGGCATATTCATTCCTGTTAGGCGCCATATAACCTTTTATGTGTTGATGCGCGCGCCTTTAAACCCAATTCAATTCGTCCCGAGATGTGAATTCACTGATTACCTACTAGTCTGGTCATGTGCTGCGTTTATTCACTATATAATCCAATAGTCCGGCATCCATTTACTACATTATCCACTAGTCAGGCATTCATTTACTATAGTATCCACCAGTCAGGCATTCATTGCCTATATTATCCACTAGTATTGTCCACTAGTCCTTTAGTGGTGCTGCATTTATTTACTATACTAGCCACTAGTCCTTTAGTGGTGCTGCATTTATTCTCTATATTACCCACTACTAGTCCTTTAGTGGTGCTGCATTTATTTACTATACTATCCACTAGTCCTTTAGTGGACAGTGCTGCATTTATTCACTATATTATCCACTAGTCCGGCATTCCATTTACTACACAAATGTGCATGTGACCTTGACCTTGAATTTGCAGCAACTCTGCAGTTCTGTAGGTAACAAGGTTCTAAGCCCATTCTACATATTTTTTCTTGATGATGAGTCTGTCATATTCATTCCTGTTAGGCGCCATATAACCTTTCATGTGTTGGTGCGCGCGCCTTTAAACCCAATTCAATTCTATTCATCCCGAGATGTGAATTCACTGATTATCTACTAGTCGGGTCATTTGCTGCGTTTATTCACTATATAATCCAATAGTCAGGCATCCATTTACTACAATAACTATATAAATGTGCCTGCGACCTTGACCTTGTTGGTTGTGGTATCCTAAATATAGCATGGACTTGGCCACGCCCCTTTCCAGGAGTGACCTGAGCCAGAAGTGAAAGGTCCCAAAAATTAAATCACGTCTGATAAATGTTTCAAAATACATTTTCAGATTTGTTAATTAAGAAATATTATAACCTCTACTAAATTGAGGGCATTTAATTTTACCAAAAGTATTTTTTTAAACATGAAATTGTGAGCTAAACCCCCCACTCAAAAACAGGTAAATCTTTACTGCGGTTTTGCATGTAAACAAATATGGCGGCCCCCATGGAAAGTTCTGTAGGGGAAACCTGGGGGGGCACTCCTCAGTTTCGCATGAATGTCCATGGTGTAAATCAGAAAGAAATCAACTAAGCATCTTTTAGGTCCATGGATGGTCTTTATAATAATTATGAAGCACATGTTTGATGTTTTTTTCAGTTTTGATTACTTCTAAGTTTATTTTGGTGTATTGGAATATGCATTCTTTGGGTTTTTTGGAGGCTATAAATAGAAAAATGTGAACCAATAAAAAAACTTCCTAAAAGTAGTTAAAATGGCTGATTTTCACTGACGAGGAGATCAGCGTGGAATAACTTTTTAAAATGGCGGACTAGGTAATTTAGCATTTCCTGAGTGCAGACATGACCCTGATATGTGTAGGAATTTTTTTTATTTTTATTTGTTGACATTTGAAATATTGCTAAAATTGCATTTTTAGCATGTTTTAAGGGGTGGGGTAATCTTAAAGAAATGTGACTAAAGTTGTACAGAAAATGCTTTTTGATACTTTTATTTGGTATGGAAACATGGGTAATTTTATTGTCTTCTAAGAAATGTATGACGCAATGATGATGTGATTTATTTTTGCTCAAGGATTCAGGCTAAGAGCTTGACATGGGTTTGATGATTGAGAAATGTACATTAAACTGTGGAGTATTTTGACGTAGTTGTCTTGTGTAGAGCGTCTTTTTAGATGTATGGATTTTATCTATGAACTTGACCTACTTATTTGGGAGTGATTTTGTTTTTGTTTTAAAGAATGTCATTTTGTTTTTAAAAGAATGCACATCAGCAAAATGTAAACTCGATTATTTTTAGTTATTAATGTTTACAAACTTCATTTAACAACATTTACCTTTAATTTCTGTGTCTCGTCCCAAGACACCTGTGTGGTTGCCGGGGTAGAATACAACCACTGCAAACACACCGTCACATGCAGAGGCCCCCCCCCCCCCCCCCCCCCCCAATTCATATTGATTTTGTCATAATTTTTTATCATGATCATTCAAGGTCTTTATCATGACACCGTGTATGCAAGCATGGAAACATGGCTCCATCGTAAATGGAGTGTGTACTGTAGAATTTGCAGCAACTCTGCAGTTCTGTAAGTAACAAGGTTCTAGGCCCATTCTACGTATTTTTTCTTGATGTAAATGGAGGAATGAGTCTGGCATATTCATTCCTGTTAGGCGCCATATAACCTTTTATGTGTTGATGCGCGCGCCTTTAAACCCAATTCAATTCGTCCCGAGATGTGAATTCACTGATTACCTACTAGTCTGGTCATGTGCTGCGTTTATTCACTATATAATCCAATAGTCCGGCATCCATTTACTACATTATCCACTAGTCAGGCATTCATTTACTATAGTATCCACCAGTCAGGCATTCATTGCCTATATTATCCACTAGTATTGTCCACTAGTCCTTTAGTGGTGCTGCATTTATTTACTATACTAGCCACTAGTCCTTTAGTGGTGCTGCATTTATTCTCTATATTACCCACTACTAGTCCTTTAGTGGTGCTGCATTTATTTACTATACTATCCACTAGTCCTTTAGTGGACAGTGCTGCATTTATTCACTATATTATCCACTAGTCCGGCATTCCATTTACTACACAAATGTGCATGTGACCTTGACCTTGAATTTGCAGCAACTCTGCAGTTCTGTAGGTAACAAGGTTCTAAGCCCATTCTACATATTTTTTCTTGATGATGAGTCTGTCATATTCATTCCTGTTAGGCGCCATATAACCTTTCATGTGTTGGTGCGCGCGCCTTTAAACCCAATTCAATTCTATTCATCCCGAGATGTGAATTCACTGATTATCTACTAGTCGGGTCATTTGCTGCGTTTATTCACTATATAATCCAATAGTCAGGCATCCATTTACTACAATAACTATATAAATGTGCCTGCGACCTTGACCTTGTTGGTTGTGGTATCCTAAATATAGCATGGACTTGGCCACGCCCCTTTCCAGGAGTGACCTGAGCCAGAAGTGAAAGGTCCCAAAAATTAAATCACGTCTGATAAATGTTTCAAAATACATTTTCAGATTTGTTAATTAAGAAATATTATAACCTCTACTAAATTGAGGGCATTTAATTTTACCAAAAGTATTTTTTTAAACATGAAATTGTGAGCTAAACCCCCCACTCAAAAACAGGTAAATCTTTACTGCGGTTTTGCATGTAAACAAATATGGCGGCCCCCATGGAAAGTTCTGTAGGGGAAACCTGGGGGGGCACTCCTCAGTTTCGCATGAATGTCCATGGTGTAAATCAGAAAGAAATCAACTAAGCATCTTTTAGGTCCATGGATGGTCTTTATAATAATTATGAAGCACATGTTTGATGTTTTTTTCAGTTTTGATTACTTCTAAGTTTATTTTGGTGTATTGGAATATGCATTCTTTGGGTTTTTTGGAGGCTATAAATAGAAAAATGTGAACCAATCAAAAACTTCCTAAAAGTAGTTAAAATGGCTGATTTTCACTGACGAGGAGATCAGCGTGGAATAACTTTTTAAAATGGCGGACTAGGTAATTTAGCATTTCCTGAGTGCAGACATGACCCTGATATGTGTAGGAATTTTTTTTATTTTTATTTGTTGACATTTGAAATATTGCTAAAATTGCATTTTTAGCATGTTTTAAGGGGTGGGGTAATCTTAAAGAAATGTGACTAAAGTTGTACAGAAAATGCTTTTTGATACTTTTATTTGGTATGGAAACATGGGTAATTTTATTGTCTTCTAAGAAATGTATGACGCAATGATGATGTGATTTATTTTTGCTCAAGGATTCAGGCTAAGAGCTTGACATGGGTTTGATGATTGAGAAATGTACATTAAACTGTGGAGTATTTTGACGTAGTTGTCTTGTGTAGAGCGTCTTTTTAGATGTATGGATTTTATCTATGAACTTGACCTACTTATTTGGGAGTGATTTTGTTTTTGTTTTAAAGAATGTCATTTTGTTTTTAAAAGAATGCACATCAGCAAAATGTAAACTCGATTATTTTTAGTTATTAATGTTTACAAACTTCATTTAACAACATTTACCTTTAATTTCTGTGTCTCGTCCAAGACACCTGTGTGGTTGCCGGGGTAGAATACAACCACTGCAAACACACCGTCACATGCAGAGGCCCCCCCCCCCCAATTCATATTGATTTTGTCATAATTTTTTATCATGATCATTCAAGGTCTTTATCATGACACACCGTGTATGCAAGCATGGAAACATGGCTCCATCGTAAATGGAGTGTGTACTGTAGAATTTGCAGCAACTCTGCAGTTCTGTGTAAGTAACAAGGTTCTAGGCCCATTCTACGTATTTTTTCTTGATGTAAATGGAGGAATGAGTCTGGCATATTCATTCCTGTTAGGCGCCATATAACCTTTTATGTGTTGATGCGCGCGCCTTTAAACCCAATTCAATTCGTCCCGAGATGTGAATTCACTGATTACCTACTAGTCTGGTCATGTGCTGCGTTTATTCACTATATAATCCAATAGTCCGGCATCCATTTACTACATTATCCACTAGTCAGGCATTCATTTACTATAGTATCCACCAGTCAGGCATTCATTGCCTATATTATCCACTAGTATTGTCCACTAGTCCTTTAGTGGTGCTGCATTTATTTACTATACTAGCCACTAGTCCTTTAGTGGTGCTGCATTTATTCTCTATATTACCCACTACTAGTCCTTTAGTGGTGCTGCATTTATTTACTATACTATCCACTAGTCCTTTAGTGGACAGTGCTGCATTTATTCACTATATTATCCACTAGTCCGGCATTCCATTTACTACACAAATGTGCATGTGACCTTGACCTTGAATTTGCAGCAACTCTGCAGTTCTGTAGGTAACAAGGTTCTAAGCCCATTCTACATATTTTTTCTTGATGATGAGTCTGTCATATTCATTCCTGTTAGGCGCCATATAACCTTTCATGTGTTGGTGCGCGCGCCTTTAAACCCAATTCAATTCTATTCATCCCGAGATGTGAATTCACTGATTATCTACTAGTCGGGTCATTTGCTGCGTTTATTCACTATATAATCCAATAGTCAGGCATCCATTTACTACAATAACTATATAAATGTGCCTGCGACCTTGACCTTGTTGGTTGTGGTATCCTAAATATAGCATGGACTTGGCCACGCCCCTTTCCAGGAGTGACCTGAGCCAGAAGTGAAAGGTCCCAAAAATTAAATCACGTCTGATAAATGTTTCAAAATACATTTTCAGATTTGTTAATTAATAAATATTATAACCTCTACTAAATTGAGGGCATTTAATTTTACCAAAAGTATTTTTTTAAACATGAAATTGTGAGCTAAACCCCCCACTCAAAAACAGGTAAATCTTTACTGCGGTTTTGCATGTAAACAATTATGGCGGCCCCCATGGAAAGTTCTGTAGGGGAAACCTGGGGGGGCACTCCTCAGTTTCGCATGAATGTCCATGGTGTAAATCAGAAAGAAATCAACTAAGCATCTTTTAGGTCCATGGATGGTCTTTATAATAATTATGAAGCACATGTTTGATGTTTTTTTCAGTTTTGATTACTTCTAAGTTTATTTTGGTGTATTGGAATATGCATTCTTTGGGTTTTTTGGAGGCTATAAATAGAAAAATGTGAACCAATCAAAAACTTCCTAAAAGTAGTTAAAATGGCTGATTTTCACTGACGAGGAGATCAGCGTGGAATAACTTTTTAAAATGGCGGACTAGGTAATTTAGCATTTCCTGAGTGCAGACATGACCCTGATATGTGTAGGAATTTTTTTTATTTTTATTTGTTGACATTTGAAATATTGCTAAAATTGCATTTTTAGCATGTTTTAAGGGGTGGGGTAATCTTAAAGAAATGTGACTAAAGTTGTACAGAAAATGCTTTTTGATACTTTTATTTGGTATGGAAACATGGGTAATTTTATTGTCTTCTAAGAAATGTATGACGCAATGATGATGTGATTTATTTTTGCTCAAGGATTCAGGCTAAGAGCTTGACATGGGTTTGATGATTGAGAAATGTACATTAAACTGTAGGAGTATTTTGACGTAGTTGTCTTGTGTAGAGCGTCTTTTTAGATGTATGGATTTTATCTATGAACTTGACCTACTTATTTGGGAGTGATTTTGTTTTTGTTTTAAAGAATGTCATTTTGTTTTTAAAAGAATGCACATCAGCAAAATGTAAACTCGATTATTTTTAGTTATTAATGTTTACAAACTTCATTTAACAACATTTACCTTTAATTTCTGTGTCTCGTCCCAAGACACCTGTGTGGTTGCCGGGGTAGAATACAACCACTGCAAACACACCGTCACATGCAGAGGCCCCCCCCCCCCCCCCCCCCCCCCCCCCCCCCCCCCCCCAATTCATATTGATTTTGTCATAATTTTTTATCATGATCATTCAAGGTCTTTATCATGACACCGTGTATGCAAGCATGGAAACATGGCTCCATCGTAAATGGAGTGTGTACTGTAGAATTTGCAGCAACTCTGCAGTTCTGTAAGTAACAAGGTTCTAGGCCCATTCTACGTATTTTTTCTTGATGTAAATGGAGGAATGAGTCTGGCATATTCATTCCTGTTAGGCGCCATATAACCTTTTATGTGTTGATGCGCGCGCCTTTAAACCCAATTCAATTCGTCCCGAGATGTGAATTCACTGATTACCTACTAGTCTGGTCATGTGCTGCGTTTATTCACTATATAATCCAATAGTCCGGCATCCATTTACTACATTATCCACTAGTCAGGCATTCATTTACTATAGTATCCACCAGTCAGGCATTCATTGCCTATATTATCCACTAGTATTGTCCACTAGTCCTTTAGTGGTGCTGCATTTATTTACTATACTAGCCACTAGTCCTTTAGTGGTGCTGCATTTATTCTCTATATTACCCACTACTAGTCCTTTAGTGGTGCTGCATTTATTTACTATACTATCCACTAGTCCTTTAGTGGACAGTGCTGCATTTATTCACTATATTATCCACTAGTCCGGCATTCCATTTACTACACAAATGTGCATGTGACCTTGACCTTGAATTTGCAGCAACTCTGCAGTTCTGTAGGTAACAAGGTTCTAAGCCCATTCTACATATTTTTTCTTGATGATGAGTCTGTCATATTCATTCCTGTTAGGCGCCATATAACCTTTCATGTGTTGGTGCGCGCGCCTTTAAACCCAATTCAATTCTATTCATCCCGAGATGTGAATTCACTGATTATCTACTAGTCGGGTCATTTGCTGCGTTTATTCACT
>JAWPHD010011024.1:0-87554 GCA_037043455.1 Cyrtodaria siliqua | reverse complement strand
ACTCAGCGGGTTTGAACTCAGGACCCCTTGCATGTGAAGTGGACGATCTACCGATATCACCATAACAGCTAGCTCTGCGGTGAGACAGTAGTAACAATTACAGACCCCGCAACTGAGTTCTATTACAATATGATAACTGACTTCTACTTTGCAGTCAAATTTCAATACTCTGGTTTAACTAGAACTGTTGTCCAGATGGGCTTACTGACATACCAACGCTGGGACCACACGTGTACCTGTGAGGTGTGTTGTCCAGATGGGCTGACTGACATACCAACGCTGGGACCACACGTGTACCTGTGAGGTGTGTTAAGCTTGACTATGCATCTTGAAGAGTAATAAAGTGGACAACGGTTTTCATTATCGGGTCATAATGACCTTAACCTTGAACCTATTGACCCCAAAATATACCAGGATCATCGTCTCACCATGGATAGTCTACCTGTCAACATGAGTGTGGTTTAATGTGTCTTGAAGGGCTTGTCTAACAGACATCTTTGATCAAATAGGAACCATTTTATTTTGGGGGAAATTAAAAAAACTCGGGGTGCAAGGTCTCGGGAGTATGGGGTATATGGAAGGACGGTTACATTTTAACTTTGCGTCCTTTTGGCAACGACTGATCTCTTTCCATGTCTGGTTGCCCAAATCTTATTACCTACCTTTTGTTCTGTCTCTCGCAATAGTACACCCAAGTTTTATCACTTGCTACCATCATATTTAGCTCGACTGATCAGAGATCAGCAGAGCTTATGCCGTGGTGCGGCGTCCGTCGTCCGTCTGTCTGTCCGTAAACTTTTATTTGTAGCGACTACTCCTCTGAAACTACTTGATGGATATTCATGAAACTTTAAAGAAATGTTGCCCATGAAGTCTAGTTGATCCTAGCAAAAATTCATGTTGATGTGAAATCCAAGATGGCCACCAAAGCTAAAAATAGATTTTTAAAATACAAGTTTGTAGCAACTACTTCTTGAAAACTATAAGTGATATTGATATTGGACTTTTTCTAAAATGATCAGCATGACATGATGTTGGTCCTTATCAAAAATCGTTTTGATTTGACGTTAAACATGGCTGCCAGTGGCCATCTTTGTTTTACATAGAGTTATATAGTAAAAACTTGTAGGGACTACTCCTCTGAAACTACTAGGCGGATTTTCATGAAACTTTACAGCAATGTTGCTCTTGATGTCTAATTGATCCTAGCAAAATTTCATGTCGGCCAAAAATTCAAGATGGCCACTACAGCTAAAAATAGATTTTTAAAAAATAAGTTTGTAGACTACTTCTTGAAAACTATAAGTGATATTGATACGGGACTTTTTCTAAAATGATCAGCATGACATGATGTTGATCATTGTCGAAATTTATTTTGATGCGACTTTAAACATGGCCATTAGCGGCCATCTTTGTTTACACAGATTTATATAGTAAAAACTTGTAGCAACTACTCCTCTGAAACTACTTTACAAATTTTTATGAAACTTCACAGGAATGTTGCTCTTGATGACCAATTAATCCCAGAATATTTTCTTTTAAGTCGGCCAGAAATTCAAGATGGCCACCATGGCTAAAAACAGATTTTTTGAAAATTGTAAGTGATATTGATATGGGACTTTTTCTAAAATGATCAGCATGACATGATGTTGATCCTTGTCGAAATTTATTTTGATTCGACATTAAACATGGGCGCTAGTGGCCATCTTTGTTTACATAGAGTTAGTATAGTAAAAAATAGCAACTACTCCTCTGAAACTACTCGACGGATTTTCATGAAACTTCACAGGAATGTTGCTCTTGATGTCTAGTTGATCCTAGCACAATTTTAGGTCGGCCTGAAATTCAAGATGGCCACCACGGCTAAACATAGATTTTTAAAAACAATTTTGTAGCGACTACTTCTTGAAAACTGTAAGTGATATTGATATGTGACTTTTTCTGAAATGATCAGCATGACAAGATGTTGATCCTTGGCAAAAATTATTTTGATTCAACATTAAACATGGCTGCCAGTGGCCATCTTTGTTTACCTAGAGTTATATAGTAAAAAATTCAACTTGTAGCCACTACTCCTCCAAAACTACATGACAGATTTTGATGAAACTTCACAGGAATGCTGATCTAGCTATCAAAATCTATCAGTAGAGCTTCAAGGTCATTGACCTCTTGTTAAACTTTCATATTTTGGAAGTGTTTTTAGCAACTTTTTTGGTCACTCAAATGCGTGAGTGACCAAAATATTTTCCTAACTTTCAAAATTCTTCTCAGAGTAAGTGTAAAAGCAGATATTGATACCCTACTAAATGTGCAATTTGACGCACATTGTATCTTGTCCTAAAATACAGTTCACACCTTAGACACTATAGACTTGAAGGTTGCATGCAGTCTTAGGCTGTCCAGATTGTACAGTATCGCTTACTGACTCTTCACCTGAACCAAACTTCTTCGTCCACGACATACCCCTGCTATATGACACTGTATAGCATCCAAATGCTTGCTCAAATCATTAAAGCTTGACAGAAATGCCGAGTTTAGAACGAACCTTTGATATAAGCTCTTATTGTTCAATATTTTCCGCTTGTGTCCCCATCATTTTCAGATCACCTGAGCCGAAGGCTCCAGGTGATCTATTGGGATCACTCTTCGTTCGTCGTCCGTCCGTCGTCGTCGTGAAAGTTTTGCTTCAAACGACTTCTCCTCAGAAACCGCTTCACCAATTTTGACCAATCTTCACATGGATGATCATTAGATAAATGCTTGTGAGATTTTTTAAAATTAGGTCAGCGCGACATCCAAGATGGCCGCCATTACCATATATGGTCGAAACCTTGAAAAATCTACTTCTCAAGAACCGCTAGCCAGATTTCAATAGTTTTCTTTTAAAATGATCGCCAACGCCTAGACTATAAAGTTTGTTCAAATGAAGTCCCCGGGTTCAAAAATGGCCGTGATTTTGCATGTTTTTCATAGACTTATATAGGAAAAAACATTAAAAAATCTTCTTCTCTGAAACCACAAGGCACAGAGCTCTCATGTATTACATGTAGAATCAGCTTATAGTCCTCTACTAAGTTTGTTCAAATGGTGACCCTGGGGGTCAAGTTTGGCCCCGCCCCGGGGTCACAGTTTTACATAGATTTATATAGGAAAACAATTTAAAAAATCTTCTTCTCTGAAACCACAAGGCACATAGCTCTCATATATCACATATAGCATCAGCCTATGGTCCTCTACCAAGTTTTTTCAAATGGTGACCCTGTGGTCACATTTGGCCCTCCCCAGGGGTCACATGTTTTACATAGACTTGTATAGGGAAAAACTTAAAAATTCTTCTTCTCTGGAACTGCAAGAGCCAGAGGTTTAATATTTTGCATTTGCTATAAGCTTATGGTCCTCTACCAAGTTTGTTCAAATGATGACCCTGGGGTCACATTTGACCCCGCCCCAGGGGTCACATGTTTTACATAGACTTACATAGAGTTAATCTTCAAAAATTCTTCTCAGAAACAGCTTGGTCAATTTTGACCAACTTCACATCTATGGAAGTTTTTCAAATTTGTTAAAATAAGTTAAACGTGACATCTAAGATGGCCGCCATAGAAAAAATCTTTGAATTACTCCTTGTACACTGGGAAGCTAGGGCCGCTGGACGTAAACCTTTTTCTTTCTTTTTTTCATTTTTATTATTGTTTACTGTTTGGATAATTTTTTTCTTTTGTTAATTTTTCTGAAGTTTGTATATAAAGATTTTGCATGTTTTACATAGACTTATATATGGAAAACTTAAAAAATCATCTTTTAAATTGTTAGCATGATGTTAAAGTTCGGTCGAGGGTGTTGTTGTGTTTTGCACTGGTAAAAAGGCTATTGAAAGGAATTTAATGATGAAACCCCTTTGATATAAGAGACATTTTTGCTTGTAGAATCCAAAGGCCCTCTTATTCTCTTGTTCTTTATTAGTATTAATGATCGTTAACCCCTGGTCTATCAAGTTTGCTCATTTGAAGTCCCCGGGTTCAAAAATGGCCGTGATTTTGCATGTTTTTCATAGACTTATATCATGTATATAGGAAAAAACATTAAAAAATCTTCTTCTCTGAATCCACAAGGCACAGAGCTCTCATGTATTACATGTAGAATCAGCTTATAGTCCTCTACTAAGTTTGTTCAAATGGTGACCCTGGGGGTCAAGTTTGGCCCCGCCCCGGGGTCACAGTTTTACATAGATTTATATAGGAAAACAATTTAAAAAATCTTCTTCTCTGAAACCACAAGGCACATAGCTCTCATATATCACATATAGCATCAGCCTATGGTCCTCTACCAAGTTTTTTCAAATGGTGACCCTGTGGTCACATTTGGCCCTCCCCAGGGGTCACATGTTTTACATAGACTTGTATAGGGAAAAACTTAAAAATTCTTCTTCTCTGGAACTGCAAGAGCCAGAGGTTTAATATTTTGCATTTGCTATAAGCTTATGGTCCTCTACCAAGTTTGTTCAAATGATGACCCTGGGGTCACATTTGACCCCGCCCCAGGGGTCACATGTTTTACATAGACTTACATAGAGATAATCTTCAAAAATTCTTCTCAGAAACAGCTTGGTCAATTTTGACCAACTTCACATCTATGGAAGTTTTTCAAATTTGTTAAAATAAGTTAAACGTGACATCTAAGATGGCCGCCATAGAAAAAATCTTTGAATTACTCCTTGTACACTGGGAAGCTAGGGCCGCTGGACGTAAACCTTTTTCTTTCTTTTTTTCATTTTTATTATTGTTTACTGTTTGGATAATTTTTTTCTTTTGTTAATTTTTCTGAAGTTTGTATATAAAGATTTTGCATGTTTTACATAGACTTATATATGGAAAACTTAAAAAATCATCTTTTAAATTGTTAGCATGATGTTAAAGTTCGGTCGAGGGTGTTGTTGTGTTTTGCACTGGTAAAAAGGCTATTGAAAGGAATTTAATGATGAAACCCCTTTGATATAAGAGACATTTTTGCTTGTAGAATCCAAAGGCCCTCTTATTCTCTTGTTCTTTATTAGTATTAATGATCGTTAACCCCTGGTCTATCAAGTTTGCTCATCTGAAGTCCCCGGGTTCAAAAATGGCCGTGATTTTGCATGTTTTTCATAGACTTATATAGGAAAAAACATTAAAAAATCTTCTTCTCTGAATCCACAAGGCACAGAGCTCTCATGTATTACATGTAGAATCAGCTTATAGTCCTCTACTAAGTTTGTTCAAATGGTGACCCTGGGGGTCAAGTTTGGCCCCGCCCCGGGGTCACAGTTTTACATAGATTTATATAGGAAAACAATTTAAAAAATCTTCTTCTCTGAAACCACAAGTCACAGAGCTCTCATATATCACATATAGCATCAGCCTATGGTCCTCTACCAAGTTTTTTCAAATGGTGACCCTGTGGTCACATTTGGCCCTCCCCAGGGGTCACATGTTTTACATAGACTTGTATAGGGAAAAACTTAAAAATTCTTCTTCTCTGGAACTGCAAGAGCCAGAGGTTTAATATTTTGCATTTGCTATAAGCTTATGGTCCTCTACCAAGTTTGTTCAAATGATGACCCTGGGGTCACATTTGACCCCGCCCCAGGGGTCACATGTTTTACATAGACTTACATAGAGATAATCTTCAAAAATTCTTCTCAGAAACAGCTTGGTCAATTTTGACCAACTTCACATCTATGGAAGTTTTTCAAATTTGTTAAAATAAGTTAAACGTGACATCTAAGATGGCCGCCATAGAAAAAATCTTTGAATTACTCCTTGTACACTGGGAAGCTAGGGCCGCTGGACGTAAACCTTTTTCTTTCTTTTTTTCATTTTTATTATTGTTTACTGTTTGGATAATTTTTTTCTTTTGTTAATTTTTCTGAAGTTTGTATATAAAGATTTTGCATGTTTTACATAGACTTATATATGGAAAACTTAAAAAATCATCTTTTAAATTGTTAGCATGATGTTAAAGTTCGGTCGAGGGTGTTGTTGTGTTTTGCACTGGTGAAAAGGCTATTGAAAGGAATTTAATGATGAAACCCCTTTGATATAAGAGACATTTTTGCTTGTAGAATCCACAGGCCCTCTTATTCTCTTGTTCTTTATTAGTATTAATGATCGTTAACCCCTGGTCTATCAAGTTTGCTCATTTGAAGTCCCTGGGGTCAAAGATGGCTGCAACCCGTGGGTCCAAAGTTTGTATGTAGAGATTTTGCATGTTTTTACATAGACACATAAGGAAAGGCTTAAAAACATCTTCAATCAGCACTTGCCAGAGGACAATTTTTTCACCATTGTAAAGATCCTCAGGGGTGCCATCTTTCATGAATTGAATTGAATTGGGGTTTTAAGGCGCACTAACACATGAAAAGGTTATATGGCACCTTACAGGCATGAACATGCCGGGCTCATCTTCCATGTACATCCGAGATAAAATATGGAAAATGGGCCTAGAACCTTCTCACTTTGAACTGCAGAGTTGCTGCAAATTCTATTGTAGAAACTCCATTTACGCTGGAGCCACGTTATTGTTTTTCTACCACTGCTCTTTTGATGCGAGCGAGATAGCACCTGAAACAATGCAGGGATCATGATGAAGACCTTTAATGAACATGAACAAAAAATGATAAAATGAACATGAATTTGAGGGGTTTCTACCCCTCTGCCTAGCCCTCCAAAGGGATCTGCAGTGGCCCTATTCTTTGCCCCGTGACCAAACGGGGGCCCCCGGGAACCACACGGGGCTCATCCTTCATGAATTATGAAGCTTTTTTTTTTTTAAAGTGTTAAAGTTTATGAAAAGGGGCATAGATATGCACTGGATTATTGATAAGGACTAACTGTATAACAATTCATAACCATATGTCAATATTTTGCCAGGTTATGAGCTAGGTTAGGTTGAAGGTTAAAGTTTTATGAAAAGGGGCATAACTCTGTCAAAAATGAAGTCAGGGTTATTGGACATGTGCAACAATATTTCTTTGGTTAAGATGAAGATGTGTTTGAAGTTTCATGAACATAGGTCAAATACATTTCAAGTTATGGTCAGTTATGAGCTTGGTTAGGTTGCAGGGTAACGTTTTATAAAATGGGGCATAACTCTGCTGAAATGAAAGTCAGAGTTAATGGTCATAGGTAACAACAGTCTGTGTGGTAAGATGAATATGTGTGTGAAGTTCCATGAACATAGGTCAAATGCTTCTTAAATTATGGTCAGTTATGAGCTTGGTTAGGTTGCAGGTTAAAGTTTTATGAAAAGGGGCATAACTCTGCTGAAATAAAAGTCAGAGTTAATGGACAATGTGTTACACATTCCTTGGGTTAAGATGAAGATGTGCGTGAAGTTCCATGGACTTAGGTCAAATACTTTTCAAGTTATGGTCAAGGTTAGGTTTGAGGTTAAAATATGACGGACGGACAACAGATGACAGACAAATTAAAGTGATCCCTAAGTGTCTGCCATGCTACACAGGCAACACAAAAAGGCAATTATTTTATAAACCAGTCGAACAACAAACTAATGTGTACAAAACAGTATAGATATTGAATAGAGCTACCAATGTGTATCAATAATGATGGAGAAGTCCATGTGCTTTTGCTTTTGAAATGCAGCCAGCGGTTCAGCAGGACTAGTCCTGACAAGTTTTGTGTGTTAAAACCTTTAAAGGGCCATAACACCACCAAAAATCATTCAACAGGGACAAGACGATGACATGCGTAACTAGGCTTGGTACTTATCATCCCTGCAAAGTTTCATTTAATTCCAGCCTTGAGTTAAGGAGAATGAGTCCAGACAAAGTTTGTGTATTAAAACATTTATAAAGGGTCATAACTCCGCCAAAAAACATTCAACTGGAACATGGCGATGACATTCACAACTAGGCTTGGTACTGATCATCTTTGCAAAGTTTTGTTGAAATCTGGCATGGGGCCAAATAGAACTAGTCCGGACAAAGTCTGTGTACTAAAACCTTTAAAGGGCCATAACTCTGCCAAAAATCATTCAACCAGAATTCAGCGATGACATGCATAACTAGGCTTGATACTGATTATCTCTGCAAAGTTTCATTGAAATCCGGCCAGGGATTAAGGAGAAATAGTCCGGACAAAGTTTGTGTATTAAAATATTTAAAGGGTCATAACTCCGCCAAAAATCAATCAACCGGAACACAGTGACGATATGCACAACTAGGCTTGGTTCTAATCATCCGTGCAATGTTTCGTTGAAATCCAGCCAGGGGTTCAGGAGAACTAGTCCGGACAAAGTTTGTGACATACAGACAACAGACAGACAACAAACAGACAGCACAAAAAACAATATGTCTCCCCTCCACAAAGTGGGGGAGACATAATAAGAAAGGTAATATTCAAATATCACATAAATATGATTACATAAGTTCTCTTTTTCTCCAAATAGGTAAGCTAAACAGGTTTGTTGAAACTTACATCAGAATGAGCATCATTTTCTTTCTCTTGCATCTTCTGAGGCTTACAAATAAGTGTGACATTTTGATGAAACATCTGCCAGTCTTTCCAAAGTTGCCAGTTATATCTCACTGTAACCTGAATGTACACTAGAAGGGTATTCCACAGAACACTTGTGTCGCCTGCCGTGGGCTTATTTCAGCAAGTACAATCTAACTATAAAGTTTGAAGACAGAGGGTGCAGTCCTTCATGAATTAAGGAGCAGTCTTTTTTAAAGTGCCAGTTTCTGAAAAGGGGCATAAATCTGCAGTGGATAATTGATTAGGAAGAATTGTTTAAAGTTTCATGACCATAGGTCAATATTTTGCCAAGTTATGAGCTAGGTTAGGTTGCAGGTTTAAGTTTTATGAAAAGGGGCATAACTCTGCTTTAATGAAAGTCAGAGTTACTGGTCATGGGTAACAATATTCTGTGTGGTAAGA
This sequence comes from Cyrtodaria siliqua, assembly GCA_037043455.1. NCBI lineage: Eukaryota > Metazoa > Mollusca > Bivalvia > Adapedonta > Hiatellidae > Cyrtodaria > Cyrtodaria siliqua. The sequence continues at coordinate 78,621 of JAWPHD010011024.1, read as the reverse complement.
TGAATATGTGTGTGAAGTTTCATGAACATAGGTCAAGTACTTCTTAAGTTATGGCCAGTTATGAGCTTGGTTAGGTTGCAGGTTAACATTTCTTAGGTTATGATGAATATGTGTGTGAAGTTTCATGAACACAGGTAAAATACTTTTCAAGTTATGGCCAAGGTAAAGTGTGACGGAAGATGGACAACAGATGACGACGGACGACGACGGACAAAGTGATCCCTAAGTGTCTGCCATGCTATGCAGGTGACACAATAAAGTGTGGCCAGTACTGATTGCTGGAAGAGATATTTATGACAAGCCATATACAGCAGAGGAAGAGGTAGATACTAACAACAAACCTGATGGGGTAGAGGAGTAGGTAGATACTTACAACAAGCCAGATTAAGGAAGAGGTAGATACTTACAAGCCCAAAAGAACAGAGCAAGTGACAGTTACTTAAAACAAGCCATGAAGAGTATGGGAAGAAGATACTTACAACAAGCCAGATAGAGTAAAGGAAGAGCTAGACACGTACAACTAGCGAGATAGAGTAGTGGAAGAGATTGACAAGCCAAATAGAGTAGAGAAAGAGGTAGATACTTACAACAAACCAGATAGAGTAGAGGAAAATATGGAAAAGCCAAATAAGAGTACAGGAAGAGGTAGATACTTATGAAAGCCAGATAGAGTAGAGGAAGAGATGGACAAGCCAAATAGAGTAGAGAAAGAGGTAGATACTTACAAGCCAGATAGAGTAGAGGAAGAGGTGGACAAGCCAAGTAGAGTATAGGAAGAGGTAGATACTTACGACAAGCCAGACATAGTAGAGGAAGAGGTGGACAAGCCAAGTAGAGTATAGGAAGAGGTAGATACTTACAAGCCAGATAGAGTAGAGGAAGAGGTGGACAAGCCAAGTAGAGTATAGGAAGAGGTAGATACATACGACAAGCCAGCTAGAGTAGAGGAAGAGATGGACAAGCTAAGTAGAGTATAGGAAGAGGTAGATACTTACGACAAGCCCGATAGAGTAGTGGAAGAGGTAGACAAGCCAGGTAGAGTATAGGAAGAGGTAGATACTTACGACAAGCCAGACAGAGTAGAGGAAGAGGTGGACAAGCCAAGTAGAGTATAGCAAGAGGTAGATACTTACGACAAGCCAGATAGAGTAGAGAAAGAGGTGGACAAGCCAAACAGAGTAGAGAAAAAGGTAGATACTTACAAGCCAGATAGAGTAGAGGAAGAGGTGGACAAGCCAAGTAAAGTATAGGAAGAGGTAGATACTTACGACAAGCCAGATAGAGTATAGGAATAGGTAGATACTTACAACAAGCCAGATAGAGTAGAGGAAGAGGTGGACAAGCCAAGTAGAGTATAGGAAGAGGTAGATACTGACGTCAAGCTAGACAGAATAGAGGAAGAGGTGGACAAGCCGAGTAGAGTATAGGAAGAGGTAGATACTTACAACAAGCCAGATAGAGTACAGGAAGAGGTGGACAAGCCAAATAAGAGTATAGGAAGATACTTAGGACACGCCAAATAGAGTAGAGGAAGAGATGGCCAAGCCAAATAAAAGTATGAGAAGAGGTAGATACTTACATGTCGACATGCCAGCTAGAGTAGAGGAAGAGGTGGACAAGCCAAATAGAGTAGAGAAAGAGGTAGATACATACAACAAGCCAGATAGAGTAGAGGAAGAGGTAAATACTTACCAGCAAGATAGAGTAGAGGAAGAGATAGATACGTACAAGCTAGATAGAGGAAGAGGTAAATACTTACAAGCCAGATAGAGTAGAGGAAGAGGTAAATACTTACAAGCAAGATAGAGTAGAGGAAGAGATAGATACTTTCAAGCCAGATAGAGTAGAGAAAGAGGTAAATACTTACAAGCCATATAGAGTAGAGGGAGAGGTAGATACTTACAAGCCAGATAGAGTAGAGACAGTGGTAAATACTTACAAGCCATATAGAGTAGAGGAAGAGGTAAATACTTACAAGCAAGATAGAGTAGAGGAAGAGGTAAATACTTACAAGCCATATAGAGTAGAGGGAGAGGTAGATACTTACAAGCCATATAGAGTAGAGGGAGAGGTAGATACTTACAAGCCAGATAGAGTAGAGAAAGAGGTAAATACTTACAAGTCAGATAGAGAAGAGGAAGAGGTAGATACTTACAACAAGACAGATAGAGGAGAGGAAGAGGTAGATACTTACAACAAGCCAGACAGAGTATAGGAAGAGGTAGATACTTACAACAAGCCAGATAAAGTAGAGTAAGAGGTAGATACTTATGGCATGCCAGATAGAGGAAGAGGTAGATACTTACAAGCCAGATAGAGTAGAGGAGGATGTAGATACTTACAACAAGACTGATAGAGGAGAGGAAGAGGTAGCTACTTACAACGAGCCTGACAGAGAATAAGAAGAGGTAGATACTTACAACAAGCCAGATAAATAGTGGAAGAGGTAGATACATACAACAAGCCAGACAGAGTATAGGAATAGGTAGGTACTTACAACAAGCCAGATAGAATAGAGAGAGAGATACTCACGACAAGCCAGATAAAGTAGAGGAAGAAGTAGATACTTACAACAAACCAGACAGAGTAGAGGAAGAGGTAGATACTTACAAGCCAGTTAGAGTAGAGGAAGAGGTAGATACTTACAAGCCAGATAGAGTAGAGGAAGAGGTAGATACTAACAACAAGCCAGATAGAGTAGAGGAAGAGGTAGATACGAGAAGTCAGACAGAGTACAGGAAGAGGTAGATCCTTACAAGAAGACAAATAGAGTAGAGGAAGAGGTAGATACTTACAACAAGACAGATAGAGGAAGAGGTAGATATTTACAAACCAGATATAGTAGGGAAAGAGGTAGATACTAACAACAAGCCAGATATAGTAAAGGAAGAGGTAGATACTAACAACAAGCCAAACTGAGTAGAGGAAGAGGTAGATACTTAAAAGCCAGATAGAGTAGAGGAAGAGGTAGATACTTACAAGCCAGACTGAGTAGAGGAAGAGGTAGATACTAACAACAAGCCAGATAGAGTAGAGGAAGAGGTAGTTACTTACAACAAGCCAAACTGAGTAGAGGAAGAGGTAGATACTTACAAGCCAGATAGAGTAGAGGAAGAGGTAGATACTAACAACAAGCCAAACTGAGTAGAGGAAGAGGTAGATACTTAAAAGCCATATAGAGTAGAGGAAAAGGTAGATACTTACATGCCAGACTGAGTAGAGGAAGAGGTAGATACTAACAACAAGCCAGACTGAGTAGAGGAAGAGGTAGATACTTACAACAAGCCAGACTGAGTAGAGGAAGAGGTAGATACTAACAACAAGCCAGATAGAGTGAGGAAGAGGTAGATACTTACAACAAGCCAAACTGAGTAGAGGAAGAGGTAGATACTTACAAGCCAGATAGAGTAGAGGAAGAGGTAGATACTAACAACAAGCCAAACTGAGTAGAGGAAGAGGTAGATACTTTAAAGCCATATAGAGTAGAGGAAGAGGTAGATACTTACATGCCAGACTGAGTAGAGGAAGAGGTAGATACTAACAACAAGCCAGACTGAGTAGAGGAAGAGGTAGATACTAACAACAAGCCAGATAGAGTAGAGGAAGAGGTAGATACTTACAACAAGCCAGACTGAGTAGAGGAAGAGGTAGATACTAACAACAAGCCAGATAGAGTAGAGGAAGAGGTAGATACTTACAACAAGCCAGACTGAGTAGAGGAAGAGGTAGATATTAACAAAAAGCCAGATAGAGTAGAGGAAGAGGTAGATACTTACAACAAGCCAGATATAGTAAAGGAAGAGGTAAATACTTACAACAAGCAAGATATAGTAAAGGAAGAGGTTAATACTTACAACAAGCCAGACAGAGTAGAGGAAGAGGTAGATACTTACAACAAGCCAGATATAGTAAAGGAATTGAATGAATTGAATGTTGTTTAACGGCTCATCAACACAGTCTAGGTTATTTAGAGCCGCCCCAGAGAGAGGGGAAGGATACATAGGAATCCGGGAACCTGCCCTACTCTTATTATCGAATAGATTCCTATGGTTCTTTTACGTGCTCGGAGGATAGACCGATACACGGGACCGCTCGGTTTATGTCCCCTTCCGACGGACGATGCTGAGGGAATGTGTCTTGCCCAAGAACACACCGATGGAACTCAGTGGTACCACAGAGGATTGAACCCGGGGCCTCCGGTTACAAACCCGCCGCGCCACCGACTGCGCCACGCCAGCCCTATATAGTAAAGGAAGAGGTAAATACTTACAACAAGCCAGATATAGTAAAGGAAGAGGTAAATACTTACAACAAGCCAGATATAGTAAAGGAAGAGGTAAATACTTACAACAAGCCAGATATAGTAAAGGAAGAGGTAAATATTTACAAGCCAGACAGAGTAGAGGAAGAGGTAGATACTTACAACAAGCCAGATATAGTAAAGGAAGAGGTAGATACTTACAACAAGCCAGACTGAGTAGAGGAAGAGGTAGATACTTACAACAAGCAAGATAGAGTAGAGGAAGAGGTAGATACTTACAACAAGCCAGATATAGTAAAGGAAGAGGTAAATACTTACAAGCCAGATAGAGTAGAGGAAGCGGTAGATACTTACAAGCCAGATATAGTAGAGGAAGAGGTAGATACTTACAAGCAAGATAGAGTAGAGAAGAGGTAGATACTTACAACAAGCCAGATATAGTAAAGGAAGAGGTAGATACTTACAACAAGCCAGATAGGGTAGAGGAAAAGGTAGATACTTACAACAAGCCAGATATAGTAAAGGAAGAGGTAGATACTTACAACAAGCAAGATAGAGTAGAGGAAGAGGTAGATACTTACAACAAGCCAGATAGAGTAGAGGAAGAGGTAGATACTTACAACAAGCCAGATATAGTAAAGGAAGAGGTAAATACTTACAAGCCAGATAGAGTAGAGGAAGCGGTAGATACTAACAAGCCAGATATAGTAGAGGAAGAGGTAGATACTTACAAGCAAGATAGAGTAGAGAAGAGGTAGATACTTACAACAAGCCAGATATAGTAAAGGAAGAGGTAGATACTTACAACAAGCCAGATAGGGTAGAGGAAAAGGTAGATACTTACAACAAGCCAGATAGAGTAGAGGAAGAGGTAGAAACTTACAAGACAGATAAAGTAGAGGAAGAGGTAGATACTTACCACAAGCCAGACTGAGTAGAGGAAGAGGTAAATACTTACAACAAGCCAGATAGCGTAGAGGAAGAGGTAGATACTTACAACAAGACAGATAAAGTAGAGGAAGAGGTAGATACTTACAACAAGACAGATATAGTAGAGGAAGATGTAGATACTTACAACAAGACAGATATAGTAAAGGAAGAGGTAGATACTTACAACACGCCAGACTGAGTAGAGGAAGAGGTAAATACTTACAACAAGCCAGATAGCGTAGAGGAAGAGGTAGATACTTACCACAAGCCAGACTGAGTAGAGGAAGAGGTAAATACTTACAACAAGCCAGATAGCGTAGAGGAAGAGGTAGATACTTACAACAAGACAGATAAAGTAGAGGAAGAGGTAGATACTTACAACAAGCCAGATAAAGTAGAGGAAGAGGTAGATACTTACAACAAGACAGATATAGTAAAGGAAGAGGTAGATACTTACAACAAGCCAGATAGAGTAGAGGAAGAGGTAGATACTTACGACAAGACAGATAAAGTAGAGGAAGAGGTAGATACTTACAAGACAGATATAGTTAAAGGAAGAGGTAGATACTCACAACAAGCCAGATATAGTAAAGGAAGAGGTAGATACTAACAACAAGCCAGACTGAGTAAAGGAAGAGGTAAATACTTACAACAAGCCAGATAGAGTAGAGGAAGAGGTAGATACTTACAACAAGCCAGATAGAGTAGAGGAAGAGGTAGATACTTACAACAAGACAGATAAAGTAGAGGAAGAGGTAGATACTTACAACAAGACAGATATAGTTAAAGGAAGAGGTAGATACTCACAACAAGCCAGATATAGTAAAGGAAGAGGTAGATACTAACAACAAGCCAGACTGAGTTAAGGAAGAGGTAAATACTTACAACAAGCCAGATAGAGTAGAGGAAGAGGTAGATACTTACAACAAGCCAGATAGAGTAGAAGAAGAGGTAGATACTTACAACAAGCCAGACTGAGTAGAGGAAGAGGTAGATACTTACAACAAGCCAGACTGAGTAGAGGAAGAGGTAGATACTTACAACAAGCCAGACTGAGCAGAGGAAGAGGTAAATACTTACAACAAGCCAGATAGAGTAGAGGAAGAGGTAGATACTTACAACAAGACAGATAAAGTAGAGGAAGAGGTAAATACTTACAACAAGCCAGACTGAGTAGAGGAAGAGGTAAATACTTACAACAAGCCAGATATAGTAAAGGAAGAGGTAGATACTTACAACAAGCCAGACTGAGTAGAGGAAGAGGTAGATACTTACAACAAGCCAGACTGAGTAGAGGAAGAGGTAGATACTTACAACAAGCCAGATATAGTAAAGGAAGAGGTAGATACTTACAACAGGACAGATATAGTAAAGGAAGAGGTAGATACTTACAACAAGCCAGATAGAGTAGAGGAAGAGGTAGATACTTACGACAAGACAGATATAGTTAAAGGAAGAGGTAGATACTTACAACAAGACAGATATAGTTAAAGGAAGAGGTAGATACTCACAACAAGCCAGATATAGTAAAGGAAGAGGTAGATACTAACAACAAGCCAGACTGAGTTAAGGAAGTGGTAGATACTTACAGCAAGCCAGACTGAGTAGAGGAAGAGGTAGATACTTACAGCAAGCCAGACTGAGTAGAGGAAGAGGTAAATACTTACAACAAGCCAGACTGAGTAGAGGAAGAGGTAGATACTTACAGCAAGCCAGACTGAGTAGAGGAAGAGGTAAATACTTACAACAAGCCAGATAGAGTAGAGGAAGAAGTAGATACTTACAACAAGACAGATAAAGTAGAGGAAGAGGTAGATACTTACAACAAGCCAGACTGAGTAGAGGAAGAGGTAGATACTTACAGCAAGCCAGACTGAGTAGAGGAAGAGGTAAATACTTACAACAAGCCAGATAGAGTAGAGGAAGAGGTAGATACTTACAACAAGACAGATAAAGTAGAGGAAGAGGTAGATACTTACAACAAGACAGATAGAGTAGAGGAAGCGGTAGATACTTGCAACAAGACAGATAGAGTAGAGGAAGAGGTAGATACTTACATGCCAGACTGAGTAGAGGAAGAGGTAGATACTAACAACAAGCCAGACTGAGTAGAGGAAGAGGTAGATACTTACAACAAGCCAGATATAGTAAAGGAAGAGGTAAATACTTACTACAAGACAGATAAAGTAGAGGAAGAGGTAGATACTTACAACAAGCCAGACTGAGTAGAGGAAGAGGTAGATATTAACAAAAAGCCAGATAGAGTAGAGGAAGAGGTAGATACTTACAACAAGCCAGATAGAGTAGAGGAAGAGGTAGATACTTACAACAAGCCAGATATAGTAAAGGAAGAGGTAAATACTTACTACAAGACAGATAAAGTAGAGGAAGAGGTAGATACTTACAACAAGACGGATAAAGTAGAGGAAGAGGTAGATACTTACAACAAGACAGATAGAGTAGAGGAAGAGGTAGATACTTACAGCAAGCCAGACTGAGTAGAGGAAGAGGTAAATACTTACAACAAGCCAGACAGAGTAGAGGAAGAGGTAGATACTTACAACAAGACAGATAGAGTAGAGGAAGAGGTAGATACTTACAACAAGACAGATAGAGTAGAGGAAGAGGTAGATACTTACAAGACAGATAAAGTAGAGGAAGAGGTAGATACTTACAACAAGACAGATAAAGTAGAGGAAGAGGTAGATACTTACAACAAGACAGATATAGTTAAAGGAAGAGGTAGATACTTGCAACAAGCCAGACTGAGTAGAGGAAGAGGTAGATACTTACAACAAGCCAGACTGAGTAGAGGAAGAGGTAGATACTTACAACAAGCCAGACTGAGTAGAGGATGAGGAGACTGATAGATAGACCAATGAGTCCTCCTCTCTCCCACTGGTTCTGTGTGTAGTACTGTAATGCGCCTGAAATACAGAAGCAGAAGACAAAATGAAAAGAAACAATCCTGAAGATAAGATGGATTGCTGCAACCCTACACATTATTTAAGTATTGTAGTGGGTAGATGAGTTGATTTTTCTCTGTACATTTTCTAACTATACTCTACAGGCAAACACAGAACAATTGGACCTCAAATTACAATAAAAGCTTTGGAGAAGGGTAGTTTGTGGTTGGTAGGTAACATTATAGCAAACAATCATTTTTTTAAGGAAGGTCTTTCATATACAGTCGAACCTCGATAGCTCGAACACCGGTGATTTTCCGGTCCCGACACAACTCCTATATAATTCAATGTAATTTAACCCCGATTATTCGAATATTATTTCTCGAATACCCCAGCTCGCTCGAATACATTTTACGGTCCGAAGATCCATTTTTGTGTGAATTTAAACCTCGCTTAATCGAAGGTGATGATCCGTTGCCATGCGACGTCGGCCATATTAATTGTCTTCGGCGCGTTTGTATTTGTTTGTAGCAAGTTTGATCATAGTGCGAAAACAGATAAAGTTGGTTGTTAAAGGTGCGAACATTTATGATTGAAAAGCGATAATAGACAGATAAAATTTATGTTCAGTGAACTTCGTTTACTGTTAATTACGATAAATTAAACACGGTTGATTTTCTAATTAAATAATGTACGGAAACCAGTCTTACCTTGTTCTCATTATGCGGACTTTCGGAATGTATGTTAAAATCTATTAGTGTGATATTTCTTTAAATAAATGATAAAACAAACACATTATTGCAGTTTTTCTTGTATTTTCAGTGTAACAATTACATGTTATAATTATATCCGTTACGAAGTTTAAACAAACATGCATGAACATAAAAAACATACCGAGAACGATACATCACGTACACAAGTAACACTATTTCGGGTGGTACACAAATTCGGATAGATATTTTGGTATTACCGTTACCTCGATGCCTCGAAGCCACCGATAGCTCGAACATATCCCTATACTGTATATGGTGAAGTTTTTAAGCAACTGTAGCCGCGAGGTTAACAAACTTTCCACCAATCATCCAAATGTGTCGGGTTTGATTACTGGTGGGATCATGAACGCTATCCTTCAGGTAATTAACATCGACAAGGTACTATGAAAGTGTCCATCCTACTGGGATGTTAAGCCATTGGTCCCATATACACAGAGATCCATACCATGTGTACAGGGTTCGACACTAACGCTAGCCCGCTAGCCTGAGGCTAGTCACTTTCGAGAAGGACTAGTAAAAACTCACAGTTGACAAGCCCGACGGGCTAGTTGTTTTTATTATTTAAATGTCAATGTTAAATGATCTTATATGATCCTGATGTCGAAAATTGCCAAATCATTTCAACTGTTCCCTATTCAAACTCTTCAATAACGTAATGTTAAGTAGGGTATGATATAGACCTGCAAATGTGCGAATGTGTAGGTGTGTCAGATTACTCATCACTGATTGGCCATTTTTTCTTTGATGGCGCAAAATGCTGAAAAAAACAACTCATTTTATACATATCCCCACATCTTTTTCGTAGAGACGATAGCATTTCTATCACTATATTAATTTCTAAGCATTTTATTGACATGATGAATGTGACCTTCACATTGTGAACAAACATGTGGCGATATTTAAATACGGAACTGTCTCCATCGAAACAAATGAAAAACAGAATAGGAAAAGCGTCATTAGCAAAAAACAACATGATTCAAATAAACACATTCGTGTATTTTAGCCATCGTGTAAGTGCCTACAGAGCATTTTTCCCAGTTTTGGGGAAGGGGCCTTTTGCCTTTAATTGGGGGAAAAAATCCATAAACGGGGAATGAAAATTCCAAGGTGTCTGCATGACTTTAAAAGAAATTTGATTGGGGAAAATGCCTTATACAGTCCGCTGCAAAGAAGGGTAAAATGGCTGTGGCCTATAAATGAATTGACTATGACCTAGTCACAAAGCTGTTGTCTTCCAATATTTACAAGCGGTACAGTCATATGTAGTTTCCCCTCAGACATGCCTTCACCAGGGAGTGAACCCAAACTGGTCAGATGTCTGTCTATAGCTCCAAAGCCAAGGCCTTATCCATGGAGCTACCGAGTGTCACAGGATGACCCTAGTGGTTGGGGCTAACTCAGGAAAGAATCAATGACGGTGAATGCATTTACATAAGTTTAATGCAACTTTTAAAATATGTTTAATATATATACAATTATCTAAAAAAACAAGCGAATACACAGATTAACTATGAAAAGAATGTTCTCATAAACGTTTGACGTTCTTAGTATTGTTATAAATACTGAATGTATAAGACACTAAAGTGTTGTTAAAGTTATAACAATGTTGATTTATGATCTAGCGCGATAACTGTGATGCGCGAAAGCTCATGAAGATGATGATGCGTGAATTCAATGGATGATTGTCATCAAATGCCTTCTGTAAGGGTTGATGACGCGATGTAATGATGGTTAACCTCCACTGAGATTGTGGGTGATGTTCCTCCAGTGAGGAATGATAATGGGCCCACCTTGTGTCCCGGGGGTTGTCGCTAGTAAAACCTGGCCATGCTGCGCAGGTACGGGGACCGTCTCCACCGCTCGTTACGTTATCCTTGGACGCTTAGCTCCACTCCGGAATATCCAAACCTGGATGGCTTTGGCTGTAATTATACATACGTTTTAGATGTCGGTTGACAAACATAACAATCTTGCATAATTATCATTACCCAAACAAATCATTATTCAATAAATATATTTAAGCTGTACTAATGATGAGTAGCAATGTATACATATTCTACAACGCCATGTATACGCCATGTACGTCGCTGTTAATCAATGCCCCTAATACATGTAATATAAACATCATCAAATCACTCGTATATTACACTCACTGAGTTATGCATGCACGCATGTCAACTAATGACCACATTATACAACGCTATGCATACGCGTCGAACATTTATCCAAGTCACTCATCTCATTGTTAACTAATGTTAACAATTGTGTATTACAATCACTGAGGTAAACGCCAACGTTAACTAATGCACCTATTATCCACTGTTATCAAATTAATATTGTTTTACAATTAATGATCAATTACAATAATTACATCTAATAAAGTACCTTCAAAATCATATGCTAGTCTAAAGTTAATGTTTGAGAAACATCAAAGCTAACCGGATGTCGTAACCGCCAAACAAGATGGCGCCATCCACTGAATACAAATGTACGATAAAATTTAATAAAATAAATACTGACCACATGTTGCCTGTGAATTTTGCCGTCCAACCTCTGCTACAAACAAAGTAACTATCGATCAATCCCGGCAAGAACTAGAAGACAATGGGTTTTATAGCAAACATTACGCCCAAACCATTATTTCCCCCCGTTCAGTCCGTGACAAACGTGGCTAAATCTGCAGTATTGAATCTACACGAGAGGCCCCTTATACAATTTTATAAGGAAGATAGACCTATACGTTTACATGCATTAGCACAAAAATAAACTTATGACACGGCCTCTCTGGCGGCCACTTAAAATGTGCACGCTTTTTTTTTACGTGTTACATGAATATATCATGAATATCATGAATATTGTGAATTTGTTTCAACTCGAACAATAGATTAGGGTGTAACTGACAACTTACAAGAGCTATGTACGACCAATACGCTTTACCCGTGACATTTTGTGACACCGAGCCATGATATTTTGGTATCTTTTTATTTTTTACGTTTAGTAAAAGGAAGACTAGTTGGTTTTAAGAAGGTCTAGTAAAAATAAGAAGGCACTAGCCCTGTAGGCTAGTAGTCATAAAAAGTTAGTGTCTAACCCTGTGTGTATGTTTCAATTTGGGAAAGAGTAACCTGCAACACCATTGTTCACGATTCATGCCTGTAAACCTAATCCTTGGAAAGGAACTATTTAGGTACTCAATTAGGCTTTGGAAGTAAAGCTAGAAAGGTTCACATAAGCAATACTATTGTGCTTTAAGTCCACAATGCACACTCAGTTTTTAATCAAAATATTAGGTTAAGGTGATTAATACCCCTGCAAATGCATACATAATTCAAAAGTAATTTTATTTCTAGTATTAATGTACAATGGTGACAGGCATGAAACATATCTTTATTTCATACAGTACATGTTGACAAAAAGAAAGATGACTCTTCAGTCAAAATATTCAAAGGACCATGACTCTATCAAAAATCCTACATCAAGATGTTATGGAGATTGGTAAAACATGCAGACACCTTTTTAAAATTTTAAAATTTAAGCTAACTGAATTGAATGTTGTTTAAGGGGCTCATCAACACATCAGAGATTATTTAGAGCTGCCCCAGAGTGTGGAATGTTCATTCCCGTAGGCGCCATATAACATTTCTGTGTTGGTATGCCGTAAAATCAAATTAAACTTAACTCAACCCAGACACAGGGGAATTATACATAGGAATCCAGGAATCTGCCCTACTCTTGCTAATAAACAGACAGATTTCAATGGTTATTTAACATGCTGGAAGGATAAACTCCAACACATGGGACCACCCAGTTTACATCCCCATACAACGGCAAGGGAAAATGTCTTCCCAGAGATCACACTGACGAAACTCAGAGGCATTGCTTACAAAAAGAAATTAAGGCAGTAGCTTAAATACAAACCTGCAATACAGACCCACGTAGTGAGGATTGTCAGTGGCGTGATTAGAAGAAATGATACAATATCACACATCACATTCCGTCTGTCTGAGGCAGAACCAGGGTCTCTCACAAACTGTAAACAGAAATGATACAATATCATGCATCACCCTCCATCTGTCTGATGCAGAACCAGGGTCTCTCATAAACTGTAAACAGAAATGATACAATATCACACATCAAATTCCGTCTGTCTGAGGCAGAACCAGGATCTCTCACAAACTGGCAACAGAAATGATACAATATCACACATCACATTCCGTCTGTCTGAGGCAGAACCAGGGTCTCCCACAAACTGTAAACAAAAATGATATAATATCACACATTACATTGCATCTGAGGCAGAACCAGGGTCTCTCACAAACTGTAAACAGAAATGATACAATATCAGACATCACATTACATCTGTCTGATGCAAAACCAGGGTCATTCACAAACTGTAAACAGAAATGAAACAATATCACACATCACATTCCATCTGTCTGATGCAGAACCAGGGTCTCTCACAAACTGTTAACAGAAATGATACAATATCACACATCACATTCCATCTGATGCAGAACCAGGGTCTCTCACAAACTGTAAACAGAAATGATACAATATTACACATCACATTACATCTGTCTGAGGCAGAACCAGGGTCTCTCACAAACTGTAAACAGAAATGATACAATATCACACATCACATACTGTCTGTCTGAGGCAGAACCAGGGTCTCTCACAAACTGTAAACAGAAATGATACAATATCACACATCACATTCCGTCTGTCTGAGGCAGAACCAGGGTCTCTCACAAACTATAAACAGGAATGATACAATATCACACATCACATTCCATCTGTCTAAGGCAGAACCAGGGTCTCTCACAAACTGCAAAAACAACTGTATTCAATATCACACATCACATTCCATCTGTCTGAGGCAGAACCATGGTCTCTTACAATCTGTAAACAGAAACTGTTGGGTTTGATGACAAGCAATCTCCTGATGGATAAATATACGATAATATGGAATTTTTAAAAGATGTACTTCCTGTGAGCTAGTCTCATTTATTTGATGTGGGTGCTTTTTTACATACGGACATTTAAAGATGCACAGGACGGCGTATAATCAACAAGAGCTGTCGGAGAACAGCGCAGCTCGACTCTTCGATTTTTCAGAGAATAATAAATTTATAGCTAGCATATACCATCAGAAAACAAGGCTACAACAATGTGAGGTGGGGTTGGGAACACAATAAAAAAAAAAAAAAAATCGAGTTTTGAGTGGGGTGCGGGATGGGGGTGGGAGAGAGGCGGGGGTGGATGGTGGGGGGAGTGAGTGTGGTGAGGGCAACACATATGTATAAGAAGCTATGTAAGAATTCACCAAAACAACACAAAAATATGTAAAAAAAATATAAAAAAATTGAGTGAGGATAGGGTAGAGACGGGTGGTGGGGAGGGCAACATATATGTGTAAGAAGCTATGTAAGAATTGATAAAAACAACACAGAAATATGTAAAAAAAAAAAAAAAAAAAAAAAAAAAATGTCACAGTCAGTGACAAATGCTCCCGAAGTGACCTGTAAGTGTGACCTTGACCTTGGAGCAATATGAAACCAACAGATATATTTAAAAAAAAAAAAAAAAAAATTAAAACAAGCAATAAAAATCAAATAAAAAAAAATAAAAATAAAAAAAATTATTTATACAAAAAAAAATAAAAAAATAAAAACAACACAGAAATAAGTAAAAAAATAAATAAATAAATGTCACAGTAAGTGACAAATGCCCCCGAAGTGACCTGTTAGTGTGACCTTGACCTTGGAGAATATGAAACCAACAGATATATTTAAAAAAAAAATAAAAAAAATTAAAACAAGCAATAACAAGAGGCCCAAGAGGGCCTGTGGACGCTCTACTGGCTAACATGGCTCTTATAACATCAATGAAGCGAGTGACTGCCATTTATGTTTTTTTGAAGTTTCGGGCAAAAAACAGCTTTTGAACTAAATCAAGGGCCATAACTAAAGAATCTGTTAAAGTTCGGTAAAGATCAGATGAAAAATGAAGGCCCTATTGTATTAACAAGGCAAAATATAGCATTTTTAACTAAATCAAGAGCCATAACTCCTCTGTTACTGGTCCGACTGGTCCAACATAGAGCTAAAAAATAATTCAATTTTTTTTTTTAAAAAAAAAAAACAAATTAAAGGAAAAAAAAAATAAAAATAAAAAATAAAAAATTAAAAAAATAAAAAAAATTAACAAAAAATAAATAACAAAATTAAAAAAACATTTTTAAAAAAAAGTAAAAAAGTTTGGATGAAAAATGAAGGCCCTATCGTCTTAACGAGGCAAAATATAGCGTTTTGAACTAAATCAAGGGCCATAACTCCGCTGTTACTGGTCCGATATATTTGGTTTTCGAACTTGTTCGAGCTTTCATTGATATTAACAATCTGATAATGTTTGGTAAAGATCGGATGAACAATGAAGCCCCTAGCATCTTAACAAGGCAAAATATAGCATTTTTAACTAAATCAAGGGCCATAACTCCGCTGTTACTAGTCCGATATGGCTGGTTTTCAAACTTGTCCGAGCTTTCATTGATATTATCGTGATAAATTTGGTAAAGATAAGATGAAAAATGAAAGCCCTATCATCTTAACGAGGCAAAATAAAGCAATATAGCAATCTGATAAAGTTTGGTAAAGATCGGATGAACAATGAAGCCCCCATCGTCTTAAAGAGGCAAAATATAGCAATTTTAACAAAATCAAGGGCCACAACTCCGCTGTTACTGGTCCAATATGGCTGGTTTTCGAACTTGTTTGAGCTTTCAACGACATTAACAATCTGATAAAGTTTGGTAAAGATCTGATGAACAATGAAGCCCCTATCGTCTTAACGAGGCAAAATATAGCATTTTTAACTAAATCAAGGGCCATAACTCCGCTGTTACTTTTCCAATAGGGCTGGTTTTCGAACTTGTCCGAGCTTTCATTGATATCTCCTATCGTCTTAACGAGGCAAAAAATAGCATTTTTAACTAAATCAAGGGCCATAACTCCGCTGTTACTAGTCCGATATGGCTGGTTTTCGAACTTGTCCGAGCTTTCATTGATATTAACGATATGGTAAAGTTTGGTAAAGATAGGTTGAAAAACGAAGGCCCTATCATCTTAACGAGGCAAGATATAGCAATATAGCATTTTTAACTAAATCAAGGACCATAACTCTGGTGTTACTGGTCCCATCTGGCTGTTTTTCGAACTTGTCTGCGCTTTCATTGATAGACCGTCAAGGGCCACAACTCCGCTGTTACTGTTCTGATATGGCTGGTTTTCGAACTTGTCCGAGCTTTCAATGACAATAACAATCTGATAAAGTTTGGTTAAGATCGGATGAACAATGAAGCCCCTATCGTCTTAACGAGGAAAAATATAGCATTTTTAACTAAATCAAGGGCCATAACTCCGCTGTTACTATTCCGATATGGCTGGTTTTCGCACTTGTCCGAGCTTTCATTGATATTAACAATCTGATAATGTTTGGTAAAGATCGGATGAACAATGAAGCCCCTAGCATCTTAACAAGGCAAAATATAGCATTTTTAACTAAATCAAGGGCCATAACTCCGCTGTTACTAGTCCGATATGGCTGGTTTTCGAACTTGTCCGAGCTTTCATTGATATTATCAACGTGATAAAGTTTGGTAAAGATAAGATGAAAAATGAAAGCCCTATCATCTTAACGAGGCAAAATAAAACAATATAGCACTTTTAACTCAATCAAGGACCATAACTCTGGCTGGTTTTCGGTTTTCGAATTTGTTCGAGCTTTCATTGATATTAACAATGTGGTAAAGTTTGGTAAAGATAGGATGAAAAATGAAGGCTCTATCGTCTTAACGAGACAAAATTTAGCAATATAGCATTTTTAACTAAATCAAGGGCCATAACTCCGCTGTTACTTGTCCGATCTGGCTGGTTTTCGAACTCATCCGAGCTTTCATTGATATTAACAACCTGTGAAAGTTTGGTAAAGATCGGCCAGTAGAGCTAAAAATCAAATAAAAAAAATATAAAAAATCAAGTGGGGGTGGGGAGGGGGAGGGGGAGCGGCGGTGAGAGGCGGGAGTAGGTTGGGGGTGGGAGTAGGTTGGGGTAGGGGGTGGGGGGAGGGGAGAACATATATGTGTAAGAATTGACATAAGCAACACAGAAATATGTAAAAAAAAAAAAAAAGTGGGGGTGGGGAGGGGAAGGGGGGAGCGGCGGTGAGAGGCGGGAGTAGGTTGGGGGTGGGAGGTGGGGGGAGGGGAGAACATATATGTGTAAGAAATGACTAAAACAACAAAGAAATATGTAAAAAATAAAAATAAATCAAATAGGGGTGGGGGGGGGGGGGGGAGTGGGTTGTGGGGGGAGGGGAGCGGGCAACATATATGTGTAAGAATTGACTAAACAACAAAGAAATATGTAAAAAAAAAAAAAAAAAAAAATCAAGTGGGGGAGGGGGGGGGGGGGGGGCAGTTGGGGGGTGGGGAGGGGGCAACATATTTGTGTAAGAATTGACTAAACAACAAAGAAATATGTAAAAAATTCAAAATGGGGGTGGGGTTGGGGGAGCGGGGGTGAGAGCCGGGGGTGGGTTGTGGGGGAGGGGAGGGGGCAACATATATGTGTAAGAATTGACTAAACAACAAAGAAATATGTAAATAAAAAAATATAAAAAATTCAAGTGGGGGGGGGGGGGGGGGAGGGGGGGCGTGTGGGGGCAATATATATGTGTAAGAATTGACAAAAGCAACACAGAAATATGTAAAAAAAAAAAAAAAAAAAAAAAAAATGGGGGGGGGGGGGGGGGGGGGGGCAAGATATATGTGTAAGAATTGCCAAAGCAACACAGAAATATGTAAAAAAAAAAATATATAGTTTCAAGTAGGGGTGGGGTGCAGGGGAGCGGGGGTGAGAGAAGGGAGTGGGATGGGGGGTGGGGGGTTGTGGGGGGGAGGAGGGAGCCCATGCCCCACTATGGGTGAAGTAATAAGATGCATAATGCTATAACAAATCCCAAACCAAAATTTAATAGATATATACATGCTTACATGCAAACCTAGATCTGCCTTTATTGCACATTTTATGGGCCATCACAATTTGTGAGCCCAGAATTTGCAGAAGACAAAATTACTTATCCAACCTTTTACAACATACTATAAGGAAACCATTTCCAAAATTTTAGTTCAGCTAGGACAAGAAATGTAAGAGATATAGACCTGTAAACACAGCTTACATGCAAAATTTGATGTGAAACAGACATATTTTAAGGGCTATCAGAATTTGGGTTCCATGGGAGCCTAGGGGTTACAGGAACCAAAATTTCTTAAGCAGACCTTACGATAATGCTATAAGGAAGCTAATGGCCAAATTTGGTTGTGCAAGGCTAAGAATTGTAAGAGATATAGACTTGTAAACACAGCTTATACGTAAAATTTGATGTGAAATGGGACACATTTTATGGGCTATCATAATTTGGGTTCCATGGGAGCCCATGGCCCACAGGAACCAAAATTGCTTAGGCAGCCCTTAAGATAATGCTATAAGGAAGCCCATGAACAAATTTGGTTGTGCTAGGATAAGAAATGTAAGACATATAGACTTGTAAACACAGCTTACACGCAAACCTTGATATGGGAAGCCGACGCCGACACCAACGCTGACGCCGACGCCGGGGTGATTACATAAGCTCTCTTATTCTTCGAATAGTCGAGCTAAAAATAGTCTCTCCGTTCATAGACATGTATTTTATGCACTACCTGTGAGCCTACTTTGAATAAATTGCAAAGGCATTGTTTCTAACACACATGACTTCACATTACTGTGACAAGAATTCACAATAAAAGGACATTTAAAACTCATATGAAAGAAAATAATTTAAAACTTATGGTGTTAAATACCAATGAACCCACTTATTGCTAATAATTGTCAAGGGGAACTACCTGGTGGTAATCATACTTCTTTTAAACTAGAGTTGCAGTTCTTGAGTAAAACGTTTTTCCTATGGTTGTCAATTTATTTACAATGATCACAAACACTTATATTAAAAGACTGCAATATTTCGTATTCATCGTGTTTGGACTTTTCCAAAGGTCCACTCACATACTCTTTTAATGTTTATTACCGTATTTCCCTAGCACTCTAAAAAATGGTAAGGGGGCATTCTTATAAATGAAAAAAAATAAAGTATTAACTTTTAAACCCCATTCAACCCCTTCTCCAAGAAGCGAAAACAGGGTAGGCTGGGGTATGAAATAAAACCTTAATTTCGGCTTAAAAAGTTTGCATATTGTTAAATTAAACATTTAGATCTAATAGGTAATTTTTAAAAACAGGTTATCGCATTTTTTCAGTAAAACAAAATTATTTTTAAAAGTGTTTTCTTGTCGAAATATCAGTTATAAAATACTGCTAATTAAGTTTCCCCATCGCTTATTGGAATTAAGGCAGGACCACAAAATATTTGATGTATTTTTTTGGGGGGGTTGGGGGTGGGAGTTTGGATATAAAAGATCAAAAAACGTATCGAATTTTGAAGACCTTTTATTTATTTTAATTTATTTTATAGTCGGGAGGCACTCTTATCAGTAGGGCACAAATGGTACGGTGTACAATAACATAGATAATATGCATGTATGTTCTATAATATTACAATTTCATGCAAGTTGATGCTTTAGAGAAAACCAAAAGGAAAGTAATTAATAGAAAGGAAATAGTTCAGGAAGAGTTCCAATGTTAACTGCTGTGTCTTGTAAAAATCAAATATTTGATTGAAGTATTTAGTTATTAGAAATATGAACCATGTGACTAATACAGTTTCATGCATTGTCATGCATTTGGTGATTGAGTTAAACCCTGAATTTAGATGTTTAACAATAATTGAACCTTGAAAATAGATTTAAAGTGCAATTTATTGGTTTGTAAAAAAATCAATTGAAACTCAACCACAGGAAAGTGATCAATTACATTTCAATAATGCTTGAAGCAAACATGCCAAACTTGATATTTCAAACTAAATAAACAAAGACACCTCTCAGTAACACCTATCACTGGACTTGAATTCACCAACCATTCTTGACAACATGCTTAAACATAAAGGGACACATGGCAATTTTGATTGTTTAAAAAATGTGTGGTGTCCCGTTAGATTTTCGACATAAATTGCATTTGTTCAATCATTAATATTAATTATAAGAATAGTATACAGCAAATTGTGTTTGCATGTTACTAAAAGTTGATTACATTTCACCAATAATATATTCAAACCTATAGAGAAGAAAAGTTGAAAACTCAAAATTGTATTTAAATATATGCAAGCAGATTTAAAGTCAAAATAGATACTGGATTAATAAATCGAACCTTAATTGTAATGCTTGATAAAGACATCAAGATTCCATGTGTCCCTTTAAGCTCACTTAAGTATGCAAATTTTAATCACAAATATTTCTATGAGTTTAAAGGATAAATGTTCATAATAATGAATAAATATGATAAATACTAATGAATAGCAACTTCGTGTCATTGTTTAACTTTGAAGGTCAGGGAAATATTTGTAAATAAAATGTTTGTACTCGAGTTTTAAATAAAGGCTTTTAAGAATAGTCAAAAGAATGGTTGGTGTATTCCAGGCCAGATTATAACATGAAGAACGGTTGGTGAATTCCAGGCCAGATTATAACATGAAGAACGGTTGGTGAATTCCAGGCCAGATTATAACATGAAGAATGGTTGGTGAATTCCAGGCCAGATTATAACATGAAGAACGGTTGGTGTATTCCAGGCCAGATTATAACATGAAGAATGGTTGGTGAATTCCAGGCCAGATTATAACATGAAGAATGGTTGGTGAATTCCAGGCCAGATTATAACATGAAGAATGGTTGGTGTATTCCAGGCCAGATTATAACATGAAGAATGGTTGGTGAATTCCAGGCCAGATTATAACATGAAGAATGGTTGGTGAATTCAAGGCCAGATTATAACATGAAGAATGGTTGGTGTATTCCAGGCCAGATTATAACATGAAGAATGGTTGGTGAATTCCAGGCCAGATTATAACATGAAGAATGGTTGGTGAATTCCAGGCCAGATTATAATATGAAGAATGGTTGGTGAATTCCAGGCCAGATTATAACATGAAGAATGGTTGGTGTATTCCAGGCCAGATTATAACATGAAGAACGGTTGGTGAATTCCAGGCCAGATTATAACATGAAGAATGGTTGGTGAATTCCAGGCCAGATTATAACATGAAGAATGGTTGGTGAATTCCAGGCCAGATTATAACATGAAGAATGGTTGGTGAATTCCAGGCCAGATTATAACATGAAGAATGGTTGGTGTATTCCAGGCCAGATTATAACATGAAGAACGGTTGGTGAATTCCAGGCCAGATTATAACGTGAAGAACGGTTGGTGAATTCCAGGCCAGATTATAACATGAAGAACGGTTGGTGAATTCCAGGCCAGATTATAACATGAAGAATGGTTGGTGAATTCCAGGCCAGATTATAATATGAAGAATGGTTGGTGAATTCCAGGCCAGATTATAACATGAAGAACGGTTGGTGAATTCCAGGCCAGATTATAACATGAAGAATGGTTGGTGAATTCCAGGCCAGATTATAACATGAAGAATGGTTGGTGTATTCCAGGCCAGATTATAACATGAAGAATGGTTGGTGAATTCCAGGCCAGATTATAACATGAAGAATGGTTGGTGAATTCCAGGCCAGATTATAATATGAAGAATGGTTGGTGAATTCCAGGCCAGATTATAATATGAAGAATGGTTGGTGTATTCAAGGCCAGATTATAACATGAAGAATGGTTGGTGAATTCCAGGCCAGATTATAACATGAAGAATGGTTGGTGAATTCCAGGCCAGATTATAACATGAAGAATGGTTGGTGAATTCCAGGCCAGATTATAATATGAAGAATGGTTGGTGAATTCCAGGCCAGATTATAACATGAAGAATGGTTGGTGTATTCCAGGCCAGATTAAGAATGGTTGGTGAATTCCAGGCCAGATTATAACATACTTTAAATTGAGACAGGGCAATCTTAATGAAGTAAGCCCAGACATAATACCATGCCACTGAGGGATTCTCCTTTTGGTACGCTGGCGGAGAGACTATATTTAACAAATTATGTATGGTGCTGAGTAGGCAGTCATAACCTTGCATATATGGATAGAAGCACCATACAATACACCATATATTATACTGAATCTGACCAACAAATTAAAACAATACGTTTTATGTCTTATTTAAATTTGACGTCGTATATTTTACACTCTGAAAATATAGCTCTCGGACCGGGACCGGTCACTATCACAAAATATCGACTGGATGACGTCTCACTGCGCAAGGAAGGAAACACACAAATTGTATGAGTTATAATATACATACATTAAGATGTTATCAATCATTAAAAACAACACCTTGATTTTTTAATCAAGTATTTGAAGTTAAATCTGCTTGCATATATTTAAATAAAAGATAATACAATTTAGAGTTTTCTGTTTTTCTTTGTAATTCTACCAGATGATTACATATATTATTGGTGCAATATAATCAACAATAACAATTGGCCATGGGCTATTCAAATTATTATTATTAATGATTTTAAAACTAATAAAGTTGTGAAGAAAAAATAATGGGACATCGTGAGTTTTATAAAATCAAGATTGCCTCGTGTCCCTTTAAGGATCAAGAAACCAAATATCTGCAGCTTCAAGTACAAAATACAGATCAAATAATTAATTGTCACTTCTCGTTATACACCACTGCCATCGTTTTGCCTATTTATTTTGGATTTTTTTTGGCAATCTTTCAAAATTAGTGTGCTTGCTGCCATCATCATTGCTTGCATTATATACTACAACACAACAAACATTTATGGACCTAAAACAAGTATTTACCGGTCTCCCCTGTCATACCTGAGATATGGGCATGGGTTTCCTCTCCAGGGCAAACTGGAAGTTACAGATCTCGCAAGTCGTCTTGTTTGATGTTCCCAGCCATCTTTGTAGACAGGACACGTGCAGGAGACCCATGGACCCAGCACAGTAGCACGGGGACACCAGCACCTCAGACATGTCCCCTTCATGACAGATACGACACACGGTTCCTTGACTCAGTGTGCTAGAGAGAAAGTATCACATATTTAACTGTTACATATGCATTTTTCCTGGACTAATTTATTTTGACCTTTTATAAATTTGAATCGGTCAAACACTCAATGTTACATTCCAGAACTGATAAAACCTGCATTTTCCTATGCCTTGGTTAAAGTAGATAACATTCCCTAGGGATAGCTCATGACAGGTTATTTAGAATTTTTAATTATGATCTGACCATTGAAACAAGAGGCCCAAGAGGGCCTGTGGACGCTCTACTGGCTAATATGGCTCTTATAACATCAATGAAGCGAGTGACTATCGTCTTAAAGAGGCAAAATATAGCATCAGTAGAGATGATAATAAAAAAAATAATAATAATAAAAGAAATAAAGAAATAAAAAAATAATAAAAGACAAAAAAGTCAAAAAAATCTGGTAAAGTTGGGTAAATATCAGATGAAAAATGAAGGCCCTATCGCCTTAACAAGGCAAAATATAGCATTTTTAACTAATCAAGGGCCATAACTCCGCTGTTACTGGTCCAATCTGGCTGATTTTTTAACTTGTTCGAGCTTTCATTGACATTAACAGTCTGTTAAAGTCTGGTAAAGATCGAATGAAAAATTGAGGCCCTATCATCTTAACGAGGCAAAATATAACATTTTTAACTAAATCAAGGGCCATAACTTTGCTGTTATTGGTCCGATCTGGCTGTTTTTCAAACTTTTCCGAGCTATCAATGACATTAACAATCTGGTAAAGGTTGGTAAAGATCGGATATAATAAAAAATGAACGCCCTGTTGTAATGAGGCAAAATATAACATTTTTAACTAAATCAAGGGCCATAACTCCACTGTTACTGGTCCGATTTGGCTGGTTTTCAAACTTGTCCGAGCTTTCATTGACATTAACAATCTGGTTAAGTTTGGTAAAGATCAGATGAAAAATGAAGGCCCTGTCGTCTTAACATCTTTGGCCAGTAGAGCTAAAAATAAATGATGAAGAGAGAATAAAATGTATAATATAACTGCATAATTTTTTTATGTACTAATTTAGTAAATAGCTAATATCGGCTATATGTGTTTCACCATATAAAGCATCTCATAATTGTTCCTTGTTTTTAAATGCTTGTTTATTTATAAATGGATGCTTGCTGTGTTTGTTTAACTTTGTGGGCGTCCATGGCTGAGTGGTTAGAGTCTCTGACTTGAAATCACTTGCCTCTCACTGTTGTGGTGTTTGATCTCTCATGGGCCTAGGAATATTTATGTGAGGAAGCTATCCTAGCTAGCTTGCGGAACATGGGTGGTTCCATCCAGGTGCCCACCCATGCACGGAGGGGCACCTGGGGTCTTACTCCACCAACGGAAGCTGGAAAAGTCGCCCTATGACCTTAGCTTTTAGGGCAACTATAAACTCCAATTCAATTGTTTAACTTTACAAGCATAACTGTAATAGCCCAGGTTAAATAGAAAGGCAGGCACAAATCTACACTTAAGATAAACATACTGATTATGAATAAAACAAACTGTTCATACCTTACCTCCACTTGCAGCTTGTGAAAATAGTAATGTCTACCCACAGTGGTGTCTAGTAGTGTGAGAAGTGTGCTGGTCCTACTGCTGATGGCTGCCAGGATGTGACAAGGTAAGTATATTTACCTGTTGTTGTGACTACCCATAGTGGTGTCTAGTAATTTGTGAGGTATACTGGTCCTACTGCTGACTGACTTACTGCCAGGATGTGACAAGGTAAGTATATTTACCTGGTGTTATGACTTCCCACAGTGGTGTCTAGTAGTTTGTGAGGTGTGCTGGTCCTATTGCTGACTGACTTACTGCCAGGATGGGACAAGGTAAGTATATTAACGTGGAGTTATGACTACAAGTACCCACAGTGGTGTCTAGTAATTTTCAAGGTGTGATGGTCCTACTGCTGGTCTCACACCACAATTAATTTTCCCATAGGGTTACTGTACAGCCTTTTCCAACATCTGAGCTTCAAAGCAGGGCAGCAGACACTGTTGTTGGTTTAATATCTTCAGTATAGCCAAGACCAGTAATTTAAAAC
Organism: Cyrtodaria siliqua; assembly: GCA_037043455.1. Classification (NCBI taxonomy): domain Eukaryota; kingdom Metazoa; phylum Mollusca; class Bivalvia; order Adapedonta; family Hiatellidae; genus Cyrtodaria; species Cyrtodaria siliqua. Next base: position 53,558 of record JAWPHD010011024.1, on the reverse strand, counting down.
AATAAAATATATAAGTTAGCCAGGTTGGGTTTTTTTCTCGCTCATGTTTTGTGAACCCTATGGAAAATACAAAATTCATACACTATCTAGCTGAATATGTGGTGCTTCGGTCAAACAATTCTGAAATTTGAATGAAACCTCATATCAACATGAGAGTTTCTGTATCATATGTCTTTTACACTGCAGATGTATGCTAAAGCAAAGAAAAACCTATTTTTCAAATTAAAAATTGCCTAAAATTGAGAAAAAATAGAATTATTTTCTGTTTTCCTTTTGTCTCTAGGTCCGTGAGCTTTCAGGGGAGATAATAGAGGTGTGAGACCTGAAGAGAGTAAATATTTTTAGCAACATCATCCATGACATAACATTTAGTAGCTATGTGCAGTACCTATAAAATAAGACCATAAGCATGCTTCTATCATATTTACAAGTGAAATGATTCAGGATTATGTGATTGAGAGTAACGCGTGGATTCGACAAGTTCCGCTGTGAAATAAATATCCAAAACATGTTTTCATAATATGTAGCATTTGTGTGATAACTACACCATTTGTGCCTCAATCTTCATGAGATTTTTACCACAATCCCCTTTTGTCATCTGCTATCTTATAATTATGATTAAAATAATATTAGTTCATATCATGGTATCAAACATATGTATTCAATGATCAACTGCTGAAATTTGAATAGAAAAATATCATTTCTTTCTGTATCCATGGTAACAAGATAAAAGTCTAAAGTATACCAGTCAATAGCTATGCATGTAGATTCTACATGTCAAATTAACCCCCAAATAAGCTTAGGTCTGAGTATATAAAAAAATATGAAAGTCTGAGTATCACTTGAATGTTGGCGGTATTGTGCCTTTAACATAAAAATACACAAGAAATGCCACCAAATGTAGTATTTCTGTAATATATCTGCCATTTTTGTCTCAATCTGCATGAAAATTTCCCCAAACATGATCTGTGTCACCTGCTTTCAGGAAATGTAACACAATACATAAATACCCCATATAGAATAAAAAATAATTGAAGCTGTAACTGTAACTGTTTCGGTAAAAAAATCAAAAAATCAAGAAATGCACCTATTTCGACTAGATAACAGAAATAAAATAATGAGAAATTCCACCTAAACAGAACAGCAACATTATTTGTCTCTGTAATAAATATGGAGAACACCAAGAGAAACTTGATAGTTGGAAGATACAACAACAACAACAACAGCAGCAACAACAATCACTTATGTGATCACTGTCCAGTATGGCATACAAAGATGTGTTGTTGACAACTATAAATTTGAGACATCAACAATATGGGAGATATCAGATATATCAAATTAGATATCTGCTGTCTCTGTGATATTTCCTTACAGAAACATGTGGCTTCTGACACAATGCACATGTATACACCAGAAAACATCATGTTTTTATTTATCACATGAGTTGCCATGATTACACAGCTGTCAAAAAAGTATACATACATGCACACAAATTGCTCGAAAATGTTATTATGAGATTTATATCAAATACCTGATATGGGTATATACTGGACACAATGTGTGCCAAACACATTCTTCATCTGTACCAACAACTAGTTGAAATTGTCTGACAAATCATTACTTTGAAACTAAAACACAAATCAATTGAATCCAGGTGTATAACGGGCTTTTAAAAAAAGACGCCTGTGTGACTATGATGAAAAATTAGCTACTCTTCAGGTCTCACACCACAATTAATTTTCCCATAGGGTTACTGTACAGCCTTTTCCAACATCTGAGCTTCAAAGCAGGGCAGCAGACATTGTTGTTGGTTTAATATCTTCAGTATAGCCAAGACCAGTAATTTAAAACAATAAAATATATAAGTTAGCCAGGTTGGGTTTTTTTCTCGCTCATGTTTTGTGAACCCTATGGAAAATACAAAATTCATACACTATCTAGCTGAATATGTGGTGCTTCGGTCAAACAATTCTGAAATTTGAATGAAACCTCATATCAACATGGGAGTTTCTGTATCATATGTCTTTTACACTGCAGATGTATGCTAAAGCAAAGAAAAACCTATTTTTCAAATTAAAAATTGCCTAAAATTGAGAAAAAATAGAATTATTTTCTGTTTTCCTTTTGTCTCTAGGTCCGTGAGCTTTCAGGGGAGATAATAGAGGTGTGAGACCTGCTGATGGACTTACTGCGAGGATGTGACAATGTGAGTATATTTACATGGTGTTGGGACTACCCACAGTGTTGTCTACTAGTATGTCAGATTATACAGGTCCTACTGCTGATGGACCAACTGCCAGGATGTGACAAAGTAAGTATATTAACCTGGTGTTATGACTACCCACAGTGGTGTCTAGTAGTTTATGAGGTGTACTGGTCCTACTGCTGACTGACTTACTGCCAGGATGGGACAAGGTAAGTATATTAACCTTGTGTTGTGACTACATGTACCCACAGTGGTGTCTAGTAATTTTTGAGGTGTGCTGGTCCTACTGCTGATGGACTTGTGACAAGGTAAGTATATTTACCTGGTGTTATGACTACCCATAGTGGTGTCTAGTAGTTTATGAGGTGTGCTGGTCCTACTGTTGATTGACTTACTGCCAGGATGTGACAAGGTAAGTATATTTACCTTGTGTTTTGACTACAAGTACCCGCAGTGGTGTCTAGTAGTTTGTGAGGTGTGCTGGTCCTACTGCTGATGGACTTACTGACAGAATGTGACAAGGTAAGTATATTTACCTTGTGTTTTGACTACAAGTACCCACAGTGGTGTCTAGTAATTTGTGAGGTGTGCTGGTCCTATTGCTGATGGCTGTCAGATTGTGACAAGCTAAGTATATTTACCTGACTGCCCACTGTGGTGTCTAGAAGTTTGTGAGGTGTGCTGGTCCTTTTGCTGACGTACTTACTGCCAGGATGTGACAAGGTAAGTATATTTACCTGGTGTTATGGCTACCCACAGTGGTGTCTTGTAGTTTGTGAGATGTACTGGTCCTACTGCTGGACTTACTGCCAGGATGTGACGGAGTGCTGGAGAGACTAGGTCGCCTGTCAATCTGCTGTTGCTGGGGCACATTTCTACCACCACCTCTAGATGGGGAGTTCACAGACTCTCTATTTGGGCTTGTTCTGAATAATGTTCAATAGTGGAATTGTTGCTAATCAACTCAATGTTTTAACTACCTCAGATAAAGACATAGGAACATTTGGTTGCCATATATAGTCTATCGAAAACAATCATAAATCCTAATTAAATCAATCAATGTATACTCTTCCAAGTAGTGCGCAGTTTCTATAAATCAGTGGCGAAAGAGCCCAGGATGAATCCAATAAGATTACCAAATCATGGAACACTACTTACACCCACAGATGGCCTGGCCAGGACATGTTTGCTGGACGACATAAGAGGAGAGTAATCTGTAAAGCCTGAGGGTCTCAGACCACATGGCAATTTGACACAAGTATACACTGTATACATGTATGAAAATAACAGGTCTAGCATAATCATTACAGTTTTTATAGACATTAAATTTTCTGAGAAAACCCCATCAAAAAGCTCACATCGGTTGTGAGCATAGGCAGCGTCTCCAAAGTTCCCGATAATTGATTGTAAGGACATCAACATAATGACATCTCTCTTAAAGGGACTTCCAGGAGGCGATCTGGAAGCATTATGGGTGGCAATTCAAATACAAATTCAAAATAATGTGTTTTAGTTTCATGTTCAATGTGAAAAATAGGCTCCATGATCTGCATGATTTAATTATGCGTAATGAAACAGTTTTGTTGGGAAAACTAGACAATTTGGCTAGTTTTTGTCTAGTGTTTGGTGTATATCTTTCATATTAATTAATACAATGCTTTAAGGCTCTTATAAATGATTTATGTATTAGCAACAAACAATAACCGAGTCATCGAGTTTTCCAGGTCAAGCATTTTCATAAACAATAATTAAACTACATGCTGCTTAATTTAATGCATATGGACATGTCATATGAAATTGATGCATAGTATGAGATTTTTCATTTGTATTTGGATTCATTGACACCAATCACTTTTCCAGATCGCCTCCAATCCCTTAAACTAGTGTATATGCACTGCAACTAGTACAAATAATGAACAAAATGGAATTGTATTGCAATATACAGACTTATACAATGATTGCTGATGTAAATTCATGTTAACACAGAATATGCTTCTCTTTTTATAAAATATATAGATATTAGTATATTTAAAAGTGTTGAATAAAATTATAATCAGTAGGGTCAGCAGGGTTCTCCCCAGGATTTCAGGATAGTCGGGTGTTTTAAAATTATAGCTGGGCACACTTTTTTGGACAATTCTCATCGAAGTTGTCCACCAGTAATCGCTTTTTCGGTAATGGCGGCGATTACCGAAAAAAGTAAAAAAATCCACAAAGTAAACTTTCATGAAAGTCATGAAAACAATACGGACGAGCAAAGCTTGACAAACAAGTCACAGAGCTTCGCGCATAGCGGGAAGCCCTGAAATTAAAAACACACACATTTATATTATCTCTAAGCGTCGCGCATCGAAGCCCCAAATTATTTATCTTGTGTCGACCGCGTTCTTCAGGTTTACTTCGTCCGGCCTGCTTCAGATTTTTTTAGTACGCCCTATGGTAGGCCGATTCAGACTTTCATCAATAAGCATATTTTCAAGTTAATTAAATGTTGTTGTTTTTGCTTACTAAGTCTTGTGAGATGCAGCATGTGACGTCAAGCAGGGCTAACTGGTGCATCAACCACTGACTTTAAACATGACGTCATACGACATTGTAAACATGACGTCATACGACATTGTAAACATGACGCCATGTTTGTGAACATGCGCTAATTGCTTTGGTCTACAATGTTTGCAAGTAAAAAACAGATGCATGAAACGGTCTGGCAATGGGGAGGGGGATCGGGGTATTTTCAGATACATCTTTGACAGTGTACTTATCTAATGCATTCTAACATAAAAAAAAATCCGGAGGATCGACCCCCAACCCTGCTATGATAAGTTAAACATCGGGCCTATGCTGGCAATTGGGCCTAGCTATGTACCTGTACATAGTCTGTACCTGTACATAGTCCGGAGTAAAGGTTTATGTAATTCGTAAAAAATTAATAATTAAGAAGTATTGAGCTTCGCGCGAAGCCTCAAACATTAAATAAAACAATCATAGTTTGGTAAGCTTCACGAAGCCCACAGCCATGAGTCGCCCCGTTCTTCAATTCTGTGGTTGATGTTTGTTGACATTTTCAAAGGGAACTGCATGTTACAGAATAGAGTAGATTATACAACAAAACAATGAGGTCACAATATCAAACCTCCTGTTGACAACTCTACTCTCTAGCAGGCGACCATAGTTGTTTTCAACCATACTTTTCATAACAGAACATATGTATCCTTCTCCTCTCTCTGGGGCGGCTCTAAATAACCTATACTGTGTTGATGAGCCGTTAAACAACATTCAGTTCAATTCATAACAGAACTAGTATGCCTTATCTGCAAGTGATTGTAAAACAAGTGCATTTTTTCATGTTTATTAATCTAGAGATCTAAAAAGGATAATATATGTCTCTGATTTATTTCATACTGATAATTGCTGGACAATTTTTCAGTGGTAAAATATGTCCAGTAGTATAAATTAGACATAACTAGCAAACACTATATATACAAACTAGTAAGGTGCGTCCGCATTGTAAGCTTCGCACGAGGCGAAACCCCAACAATAAAAAGAAATCGTATAAATCACAGACATATATTATCCTTTTTAGATCTCTAGATTAATAAAAATGAAAAAATGCACTTGTTTTACAATCACTCGCAGATAAGGCATACTAGTTCTGTTATGAAAGGTATGGTTGGAAACAACTATGGTCGCCTGCTAGACAGTAGAGTTGTCATACTGTGATGCAATAAGCTTCTTGAAGCGAAAACCCAAATCCTTACAATTTTTTTTTTTATAACGTATTACAAATAATGTGGTAAACATGGTGAAATGGTGTTCTACATGCAAAAACAAGAGGCCCAAGAAAGCCTGTGGGTGCTCTACTGGCTAAAACGGCTCTTATATCAAGGGTTGTCGTCATAAAACTCATTGACAAGAAATTTGGCCTCTATCGTGTAAACATGATGAACAAGGGCCATAACTCCATTACTAGTGGTCCGAACTGGCTGTTTGCGAACTTGTCCGAGCTTTCATTGATATCAACAATCTGGTAAAGTTTGAAAAAAGATTGGATGAAAAATGAAGGCCCTATCGTGTTAACGAGGCCAAATTATAGCATATTTCAGAAAATCAAAGGCCATAACTCCAGTGTAAATAAATAGTCCAATAAGGCTGGTTTTCAAACTCGTCCAAGATTTCATTACTATAAACAATCTGTGCAAGTTTGGTAAAAAATAAATAATAAATGAAGGTGTTCGAGTGTTCACAAGGCAGAAAATGGAATTTTTTAGCAAAAACAAGGGCCATAACTCCGGCGTATTGTCTGATCTGGTTGGTTTTCGAACTCATCCAAGATTTAATTGCTATTAACAACCTGTGCAAGTTTGGTTAAGATCAAATAATAAAATTTAATGAAGGTGCTAGAGTGTTCACAAGTCAGAATATGGCTTTTTTCAGAATAACAAGGGCCATAACTCAGCTGTTACTGGTCCGATCAGGCTGGTTTTCGAACTTGCGTGAGCTTTCATTGACATTAACAATCTGATAAAGTTTGGTAAAGATCGGATGAAAAATGATTTTGTTTTGTTTGTATGGTGTTTTACGTCATTTTCAACACATGTAAGGTTATTTATGATGGTCGATTTATTGTGGTGGAAGCAGACCACACACTTTTCCTGGGTAGAACCAGTACTGTACACCTCCCACCATCCGTAAGAATCGACACTTCCTCACTTACAAGTCGAGCTCTGAGTGGGATTCGAACCCGCAGCGTTGAGAGGCGAAGGGATGAAAAAAGAAGGCTGTATCGTCTTAACGAAGCAAAATATAGCATTGTTAACTAAATTAAGGGCCATAACTCCGCTTTTACTGGTCCGATCTGGCTGGTTTTCAAAGGACTGGAAGCACTTTAGATGTCATTGAATGATTAAGTCCTATATAAAGATCAATAATTAATAGTGTAGTGAACCAATTGCATTGTTCCCAAGTTCCTGCTTAGTCAATTGGGTAGTTTTCATCAACTGAGAATTCTAATGCATCAGTCCATTAGCTTATCTCTCATAGTTTCTACCGTAAAATGCACAATTTACCGTCTGAAAAGTATGTGACGTCACATAATGTTGTAACAAGCAACATCATCGGATGACGTCAACAAAATGCCATTTTACCAATGAATTTGAGTTTCCATCTAGAAAAAACAAGTGTGTATGTATGATTTTACTTTATATTTCTGGCATTTAAATGGAAAAGCATTAAAATTGAGATAACCATGTAAATTTTCAGTCTGTGATGTTATGTGATTGTTTTTTACGGTCTGAAATAACACTTTATGACTCTACTACCACATCGCCGTAAAACTAAATTCTCAGACCGTAAAACCACTCACATACCGTCCCAGAATTGAATTGAATTGAATGTTGTTTAACGGCTCATCAACACAGTATAGGTTATTTAGAGCCGCCCCAGAGAGAGGGGAAGGATACATAGGAATCCGGGAACCTGCCCTACTCTTATTATCGAATAGATTCCTATGGTTCTTTAACGTGCTCGGAGGATAGACCGATACACGGGACCGCCCGGTTTACGTCCCCATCCGACGTACGAGGCTAAGGTAAAGTGTCTTGCCCAAGAACACACCGACGGAACTCAGTGGCAACAAGGAGGATTAAACCCGGGGCCTCCGGTTACAAATCTGCCGCGCTACCGACTGCGCCACGCCAGCCCCTATACCGTCCCAGACTGAACATCTTAGCTTGAACCGTAAAGCGTTATTTCAGACTGTAAATCTAACCTGTACTGTCTCAGATTGGAAAATATTAACTTGGTAAATACCTTTTAAAGGATCAGCCTTAATTATCTAAATATTTGGAGATAATAAATATTATCACTTTAGCTAAAAATGTAATAAAATGTACTTCTTAAAGCCGTAACTCCCCATATGAATTAATAGTCTAGTAAATATAAACTTTTACCCAGGAATAATTGCAACAGAAAATGTTATGATTGTTTCTGAATATACAGACATAGTTTGATCTCAAATAGAAAATAGAACGAAATCGAAGCTCTTATAGTTGGTTAATTTTGTAAATTAAATTTCGTCTAAAGGACATGTCCGAATACTATACAACTTGTATACTTTTGCTTTGTAAATATAAATATATATCAATCTGATTAACATGTATATATATATGATGTCTCTCTGTTTTCAATCAATGAATTTAGTTTAGAACATATTTAAACGACACACTGGGTCAAATTAGAATGAATTTACGAATCGTATAACACACGTATCTATTAATTAAAGAGTATTTCCTTTAGAATGAGTCTACAATACAATGGTCTTTGATTATTGTGAACTATTATTGTGAAACTGAAGATATTTAACGCAATGGTTACATTTATTTATTTTAGAAGGATATAAAGGTAGTCAAGATGTCTGATCACTCTAAGTTTATGATCAGGTGACTGCCAAACTGAGCCAGAATAAATCCTCTGCTTCAAAGTCTAGAACCTCAAAACTCTGGCTACAATATCTGGACATGGTGCAAAGATTACGTACATTCAATAAAGCAGAGCTCATTGGCAAATGGGCCCTTCATCTCAAATCTGTGTCAAGAATGTTGCCATAGTTGGCGGCTGCTGGTCATAAAGGCTGGATATTCATACTTTCAAAACATGTCTCAGTCACGAAATGTACACACATTTTATGGAAGGTTTTCATGTAGTGCGTGTAAGTGATCGTTATTGGCCAGTTCTGTCGACCGAGCTCGTGATAAAACAAATGCTCATGAGCAAATACACTGGGTGGCCTAACAAGGGGAAGGGTAATGGCAGAACTACAAAGGTCTGTCTGACTTCTCTAAACTTGGACAGCCTGAGCAGGAACATGTACCAATGAAGATATGCAGGAATTCACTAATATGACCTTCACTTCGAGTGAACAGCACAAAGAGAACAGTAAGTCAAGAAAACACAGGGATGATATTGATATGAAAAAATATATGCGAAGATGTCATAGAAAGAACGCCCTTCAATGGATATGATACGAAGCATTTCAAGCGGCGTAACAGAAGACACAATTTTAAATGTCATTTTTATAGGCGTAAGAGGGTGATGTGATTTATAAACTTCGTAAGATTCTTGGTCATGATCACTTTCATACTATCTTTGTTAAACTTGTTAAAAAGTTTATCAAAAGAGGTTATGACCCTATCATTTTGCAACGTACTGCATGCTTGGTGGTGGACCCTTTTACTGTTCGCCACTATGCTTTCCTCTTTAATTGTACGACGACCGGACAGGCTGTGGACCCTATGATGACGCCTACCTAAAGCCCATTGGGACGGTGGCGTTTGATGTTTGTCTATGATCTTTCCTGTCGTGCCCGTAATGGTTTATTCATTTGTTGCTCTGGCTTCTGCCAAGTCATTGAGTACCTTCATTGTGGCTTTCTAGGCTATTGTTTTTTTGTATTATATTTACACGAGCATATTAGTGTTTTACTTATATTGCCTACTGATGCTGCCTTGTTGGTTAGAGATTAGATCATGGCGGGGATTTCTTTATTTACACTGTCCTGTTTTAATGGGATGACAGTAGGGTAAGTGTGAGGTTTGGTGCACCCTAGAACCGGTTTAAACCCCCAGTGGCCTTTGTTGCCACTGATCGTTCCAAGGCGGTAGCCCTATTGTCAACCCTTTTGTGTTTGTGATGCCATTTCCATTTTTTATTACTTTTGCCTTCTCGTTTGTCTGTTTGCGTGTTTGTTTTTGTGTTTTGTGGTTGACTGTCGTCCTTGAATGCTGCTTTCCCTGTCCGATATTTTTATCTTTCTTTGTAATTACCTCTCATGTACAGACTCAATACAACCGAGTCTGCCACTTTTCTCTCTTGTTTGTGCTTGTTGCTTCCAAGGGATCACCTTTTCAGTATTTATTGACATTCACTCTAGCGTTTGCTTAGTGCTGTGTGGCAGCCGTAAAAGGTTGCCCCGACTACAAATCAGTAGTGTTATTATCTCCTGTCCTTTGGGATCATCAAGCCCATTCTGTGTGGCTTTAAAGTAGAATATCGCTTAAGTCAGTGCTAGGAGGCGTGAGAGGTGTTACATCGTATCATTACCTCTCATAAACAGACTCAATAAAACCGAGTCTGTTACTGTTCACACTTGTTTGTGTTTGTTGCTTCCAAGGGATCACCTTTTCAGTATTTATAAGGGTATTTGACCAAAAGTTATCAACTATGTCTGGGAAAGGGTGTTTGCGTGCTCATTCAAGAAAATGTTCAGGCCGCGACTCTTGACACAAAAGTATCTGTAAAAATATATGTGAAGTGCATTCAGCTGATCCACAGTTTTTGTTCAATGCGTGTGTATGCTGCAAGAGACAGGATAAGTCGAGAAGAGCTAACTTCCCTTTTCACGTATAAGTTATGCATGCATCCACCACTTCCACTTGTTACAGACGGTTGATTCGGGTTGCAAATAAACCTCAATTTGCTTATACAATGTTCAACTTTGTTGGCAAGCTAGCAACTACGGGAGGTACCCATCAATCAAAGTATGTCTTAGATGGTGGGTCGTTCTTCAGAGAATATCATAGATTCGCGGTTTAACATATCAAATGATTATTTGTACTTTAATAAAGCATGTTGTACTGGTAGAACTTTGTATTTGATAGAAATCCGGACCTTTTATCAACACAACATACTGCACATTTGCGAAGAAACAAGGATATTGTTGGAATTACTGTGAATTTCACAGCAAATATAACCAAGGATATGAACAAATATTTTTCTAAAGAATTCTACAATCATCATTTCATTCATATGTTTAGTGAGCACTTAGTGTCACATGAAACGGAAACAAACAATGGTGACGGCGATGATGATCTGCTCATTGTTACCACAGCTGTAGAGTGTGCAGTAGAACAACAAACCATTGTGATTGGCGATGATACAAATCTTTTAGACTGCAAAAGTCAAACCAAAACCAAAGAAAATTTCAAAAAATAAAACAAAACTTCCAGAAGGTTGCCGTCAGTGATAATTATGTTAGTAACTAAAACAAAACTTCCACTCACATCTAACAACCACAGATTCAGGTTTGGAAAGGGAATACTGATATCGATCCTCAGGAGTGGGGATGAACGATTTCAAAGGGAAAACTTAGTATTGCAAACAAAAAAGGAAACACCAGCTCCTGACAGACTCTTGCAAGTTATCATATGCAACTGTATAACTGAATGTCATTCTAGACGTTGTACATGCAAAAGACACCGGTTGGATTGTTGAACAATGTGTGATGAATGTAGAGGAATCAGCTGTCTGAATTCTAAATTCCAGATAAAAACTTCTGAATATGAATAACTATATAATATAATAACAATATTATATAACAAATATGGATATGAATTTCTTCTGTACAATGAAACATATGCAAAAAAAATTTATTCAGATGAATGGGATACTGGTTTTAGCTTGAAATGTGAAGACATTTATACAGCAAGGGGTTTACCAGATCGTTATATAAGGTACCGACCATTTTGATTTCTGTGGGGCGGCCTGGGATTTTTTTTGAAAAAATATTCTGGCCCTTGAATTGTTGAAAAAAAATATCCTGGCTCTGAGTCCAATTAGAGGAAAAAAATCTGGCTCCCTTTTCAGTCTATAAAATAAGATAAATGTAGATCTACTTCATCAGTCACTGGATTCAACATGGAGATGTTTAACCACAATCTGGCTACATCCACAACTTCTTCTCAGAAGTTTATTGAAATCTCAAGTTGAAATGAGTTGTAGAAGACAGTGATAGTATTCATGGTTGTAATAAATGTGATGTGCATAGATCATGGTAGTAATACATGTGGTATACATTAGTCATAGCAGTTATAAATGTAGTATACACTGGCAATGGTGGCAGTAAATGTGTTGTATAAAATTAGGTGTTATAAAGTGATCATGGTAGTAATTTGGTATACATTGATCATGGTAGTAATGAACATGATATTCATATACAGTCATGGTTATAATTAATGTGGTATACATAAGTCATGGTTGTAATAAGGCCATTATTTTTTGATAATTCGTCTTACGAACCCTCCTACGACAAAACGAAATTAGGTATTTTATTTTTCCATAGGGAATTTGATAGTATGTTCCCTTCCTGCACTACAACTATTCTCTGTCTTGATGGTTCTTAAAAATAATAAAAAATAATGGCCTAAATGTGATATACATTGGTCATGGTAGTATGTAAATATTGCAATCCTGTGAGGGTGACAGTGAACAGTTGTCAACCTTCTAATGCTATTTATTTTATTATACTGAAAAATATGTTTGAAAAATATATTTGGTTCTGCTAAATATTCATTTGAAATACATGGTCACTTCTCTCCCTGTTCAAAATCACTATTCTCAGCACCTAGAAAACATTTTTTGGAGGATGGTTCTTTATGTTCTTTCGGAATCTTCAGCTGTGAACTCACGAGTAAATTTCAAATCATCTTCAGAAAGTTGTGCAAACTGTGTCAGCCATTTTAGTAAATGTTCACTGATGTTCATTTTCAGCATTGGACATCCCAATACATAATTATAAACTTGCTTTGACTTCACAATCATAAGACAGTATTATACTGGGGTGACATTACAAAACAGTGACTTACTCCACATTACAAGCGATAGGCGATATTACAAAAATGGGAAAATAACAGTCTTTGAACATTGAACATGGATGTTTGACATGAGGTATATTATTAATAAATATGGTATCAGTGCTTATGGTAGTAATAAATGTAGTATGCATAGCTCATGGTAGTAATACATGGGGTATTCAGTGGTCATGGTAATAATGAATGGGGTATTCAGTGGTCATGGTAGTAATAAATGTGGTATTTAGTCTTAGTAGTCATGGTAGTACTAAATGCAGTGGTCATGATAGTAATACTTGCAATGTGCAGTGGTCATGGTAGTAGAACATGAGGTAAAGAGTAGCCATGACAGTTATAGATGTGATGTACTTTGGGCATGTTAGTAATCAATGCAGTATGCAGTGGTCATGGTAATATTACAATACAAGGGTCCTGGTACTTATGCGATGGACTTTGTGAATATCATCAACAAGTAAATGGACTAAGAAGCAGCTTCAGCCACATGCAGACAAAGCCAGTGTTAATAAGAATGGTATGGAACATGGTAGTCATTGCCCAGTACAAAACGATAACCCTACCAAACAAAACATCCAATCAATTCACAATTCAGAAGAGCAAAAGGGGGCTCACATAGAAAAGCAGACAAGTACAAGCATAACTAAATATTAACACCAGCACATGAAGTTCTATCCACCAAATATGGAAAGATCCATATTAAACAAAAGAGCTGTCGAAAGGACAGCATTCTCCACTATTCAAGGTCAATTTTAAACAAGGTCACTGACACTTCTATCTCACCAACCATGGTGCCAGTTCATTCACAAGGTCAGGTCTTAATTGTGGAGGTTAATAGGTGGTGGCGACTGAAGTGAGGGTGTAGGGGTGCGGGGAGGGAGTGGTCAGTGAACATATATACCAAATATCAAAGCAAGACCTTCAATACCCCAGAAAGAATATGAACTTGAAGAGGGAGGGGAGGGGAAGTGAAGTGTTACTGAATAGGGTAAAAAACACAGAAATAATACAATATTTTCACCGGAGATGGAGGTTGAGAGGAGGGTGTTGGGAAGGGGATGGAAGAGAACAGGATGGATGCAGACATGGTAACTGAAGAATAGAATAAATATTTGTCTATCTGGGGTGATGGTGGTGGTGGTGGTGTAGGAGTGAGGAAGGTGCGGGTTTTATGGGGCTAATGATATATACAGGAAAATATAGGCTACACATTTTCTAAAATACAATACAGAAAATATTTATCCAGAAAAAGGGCCATAATTTTGCTAAAATGCAATACAGAGTTATGGAACATGTGTCTGCTAGCATTCACGCTTTACTGAAGTTGTATTTATAATTAACAATCACCTATTGAAATAAAGGACTTTTCTAAAAACTTTAACCAGCATTTTGAAGTCAAAAAAAAACAACATAACTTTGCTTAAATGCAATACAGAGTTAATATGGAACATGTGTCTACTAGTGCCCTTGATATTCCAAGCTGTACTGAAGTTTTGTTGATGTACGACTTTAAGTTGTTAAAATAAATGGACTTTGTCAAAAAATAACTTTTACCAGAAATTCAAAGTAATAAAAAACATGCTTTTGCTTAAATGCCATACAGGGTTATGGAACCTGTGTCTACCAGTGTCCTTGATGGTACTGATGACATATTTCAAGTTTCACTGAGCAGTGGTTGCTGAAATAACAGGACTTGGCTAACAACTGAAAAACAACCTGACGACGCAGACGTTGAGTAGATATACAACCACTCTTCTTATTCTACGAATAGTAAAACTTAAAAAAAAAAAATTCTGGCTTTCAAGTTCACGAAAAAAAATAATCTGGCCAGTGTATTAAGCGAAATAAAAATCCCGGCTTTAAAGAAATGAAAAAAAAATATTCCGGCTCAAAGGAAAATCCCAGGCCCCCCCCCCCCCCCCCCCCCCCCACCCCCATCCCCCGCCAAAAGATACTGCATAATTATGGATGGATATAAATAGTACATCTTGTCGGTAAATATAGATGATTATTTAAAAATTGAATTTTTTTAGGACAAAACAACATAGTAGAATGCATTTAAACAATATGATACATTTAAATTATGATATCTGTAGGGTTATACTTATTTGCGGTGGATGGGGTAATCGAACATCATTTAAGACCTTTTATGGCGATTTTAGGTATATGTTAAAGCATTAAAGTGCAATTTACTTCATACTATGTTGTTATTTTAAAGTAAAGTTGTTAACAGTGTGCCAGAAAACTAACAAACATGATAAAAAATAACTTAATGTGTTATTGTCCGGGAAAAAAATTTAAGGCATGAAAAAGGGGACATATTTATATCGTTTTTTTTCCAATAACCATTACTTCGATTTTTCTCTACTTTCATTTCCTCGTTCTGTTTGGTTTTCCCTTTGGAAAACAGTTGGTTTCAATTGTGTACTAATTTGTCCTGGGTTCGGCCCATATTTTTATATATTTACTAGACTATAATGCTTATGGTGTATTCAACAAAAGCTTGCAGTCAATTTTCCAAATGTTTTCATGAACAATAGTTAAACCTGATGGTCCATGGCACACAATTTTGTGCATGTAAATCACATAACAATGGTATTATGTATAGTTGGATAGATCTCCAGGATTCTTCCAGACTGCCTCCAGCCCTTATAAAGAATTTCCACTGAACCTGTCATTCGGATGAGGTCCCAACATACAATCACAAATGAACCCAAAATTACACTCAAACAGTGTACGGGCCTAAATGACTGCACTATATAACCTTGTGCATTATACACCTACATACATGCAAATATTATCTAAGAGCATCAATAAAACAAACATTTGAATTTTGATTGGTAAATTAATATCAAAGGTAAGATAACAGTCAGTTAATTGTATTTGTATCTTTGATAAAATAACAGATCAGTAAAAGGTGCAGATTTAGAAGGGTTCGCCATTTTCCTTAGTCAGTTGGTGAGGTCGGGATTCTGAGCTGAGCCTTCCATACAGGTCTCACTACACAGTTAACTCCCTTGAAACCCACGGTAGGATAATTCTTATGCCTCAAAAAGTAGTAGTGTGTTCTTCGGTTTTAAATATTTTTAATAATTGCTGACAGATATGTTTATTGCTGCCGCAGGTGAGAAGAACAGAGTCTGAAATTGGATGTGCAGCTATTAGATGACACTGCCACCAAAATATGGCAGTTTTATGGGTGTTGAAGAAGAGTAGGAATTCTGGTCCAAACTCTGGAGTTAAAGTCCAAAATAGTGCATTGGAGGACACCACTCAAATTAAAAAAAAAAGAGTGGTCAACGTACCAGATTTTGTACAGTTTTGTGTGGGCAAATGACTTGGTTACATAAAAAAAGTAACTTTTAGCTTGGAGACTTTTTGTTCGGAATGGCCCTATAAACATTATTCATATAGGCCAACATAGTAAAAATGCACTGTGTAGTGAGACCTTAGACAGAGGAGCAATTGACTTCAACTGAATATTTCTAAAAACTTGGTTATCTAAAGCTGCTGCCAGAGAAAGGGAGAGGATACAGAGGCATTTGGGATCACCCTACCCTTAATACTTCAGGTTGCTTGCCCAGTAACATCTGACATCACCCTACCCTTAATACTTCAGGTTGCTTGCCCAGTAACATCTGACATCACCCTACCCTTAATACTTCAGGTTGCTTGCCCAGTAACATCTGACATCACCCTACCCTTAATACTTCAGGTTGCTTGCCCAGTAACATCTGACATCACCCTACCCTTAATACTTCAGGTTGTTTGCCCAGTAACATCTGACATCACCCTACCCTTAATACTTCAGGTTGCTTGCCCAGTAACATCTGACATCACCCTACCCTTAATACTTCAGGTTGCTTGCCCAGTAACATCTGACATCACCCTACCCTTAATACTTCAGGTTGCTTGCCCAGTAACATCTGACATCACCCTACCCTTAATACTTCAGGTTGCTTGCCCAGTAACATCTGACATCACCCTACCCTTAATACTTCAGGTTGCTTGCCCAGTAACATCTGACATCACCCTACCCTTAATACTTCAGGTTGTTTGCCCAGTAACATCTGACATCACCCTACCCTTAATACTTCAGGTTGCTTGCCCAGTAACATCTGACATCACCCTACCCTTAATACTTCAGGTTGTTTGCCCAGTAACATCTGACAGATGAAGAAGTGGATCACCCTACCCTTAATACTTCAGGTTGCTTGCCCAGTAACATCTGACATCACCCTACCCTTAATACTTCAGGTTGCTTGCCCAGTAACATCTGACATCACCCTACCCTTAATACTTCAGGTTGTTTGCCCAGTAACATCTGACAGATGAAGAAGTGGATCACCCTACCCTTAATACTTCAGGTTGCTTGCCCAGTAACATCTGACAGATGAAGAAGTGGATCACCCTACCCCTTAATACTTCAGGTTGCTTGCCCAGTAACATCTGACATCACCCTACCCCTTAATACTTCAGGTTGCTTGCCCAGTAACATCTGACATCACCCTACCCTTAATACTTCAGGTTGCTTGCCCAGTAACATCTGACATCACCCTACCCTTAATACTTCAGGTTGTTTGCCCAGTAACATCTGACATCACCCTACCCTTAATACTTCAGGTTGCTTGCCCAGTAACATCTGACATCACCCTACCCTTAATACTTCAGGTTGTTTGCCCAGTAACATCTGACAGATGAAGAAGTGGATCACCCTACCCTTAATACTTCAGGTTGCTTGCCCAGTAACATCTGACAGATGAAGAAGTGGATCACCCTACCCCTTAATACTTCAGGTTGCTTGCCCAGTAACATCTGACAGATGAAGAAGTGGATCACCCTACCCCTTAATACTTCAGGTTGTTTGCCCAGTAACATCTGACACATGAAGAAGTGGATCACCCTACCCTTAATACTTCAGGTTGCTTGCCCAGTAACATCTGACAGATGAAGAAGTGGATCACCCTACCCCTTAATACTTCAGGTTGCTTGCCCAGTAACATCTGACAGATGAAGAAGTGGATCACCCTACCCCTTAATACTTCAGGTTGCTTGCCCAGTAACATCTGACAGATGAAGAAGTGGATCACCCTACCCCTTAATACTTCAGGTTGTGTGCCCAGTAACTTCTGACAGATGAAGAAGTGGATCACCCTACCCCTTAATACGTTAGGTTGTGTGCCCAGTAACATCTGACAGATGAAGAAGTGGATCACCCTACCCCTTAATACTTCAGGTTGTTTGCTCAGTAACATCTGACACATGAAGAAGTGGATCACCCTACCCTTAATACTTCAGGTTGCTTGCCCAGTAACATCTGACAGATGAAGAAGTGGATCACCCTACCCCTTAATACTTCAGGTTGCTTGCCCAGTAACATCTGACAGATGAAGAAGTGGATCACCCTACCCCTTAATACTTCAGGTTGTTTGCTCAGTAACATCTGACACATGAAGAAGTGGATCACCCTACCCTTAATACTTCAGGTTGTTTGCCCAGTAACATCTGACAGATGAAGAAGTGGATCACCCTACCCTTAATACTTCAGGTTGTTTGCCCAGTAACATCTGACAGATGAAGAAGTGGATCACCCTACCCCTTAATACATCAGGTTGTGTGCCCAGTAACATCTGACAGATGAAGAAGTGGATCACCCTACCCCTTAATACTTCAGGTTGTTTGCTCAGTAACATCTGACAGATGAAGAAGTGGATCACCCTACCCCTTAATACATCAGGTTGTGTGCCCAGTAACATCTGACAGATGAAGAAGTGGATCACCCTACCCCTTAATACTTCAGGTTGTTTGCCCAGTAACATTTGACACATGAAGAAGTGGATCACCCTACCCCTTAATACGTTAGGTTGTGTGCCCAGTAACATCTGACAGATGAAGAAGTGGATCACCCTACCCCTTAATACTTCAGGTTGTTTGCTCAGTAACATCTGACACATGAAGAAGTGGATCACCCTACCCTTAATACTTCAGGTTGCTTGCCCAGTAACATCTGACAGATGAAGAAGTGGATCACCCTACCCCTTAATACTTCAGGTTGCTTGCCCAGTAACATCTGACAGATGAAGAAGTGGATCACCCTACCCCTTAATACTTCAGGTTGTTTGCTCAGTAACATCTGACACATGAAGAAGTGGATCACCCTACCCTTAATACTTCAGGTTGTTTGCCCAGTAACATCTGACAGATGAAGAAGTGGATCACCCTACCCTTAATACTTCAGGTTGTTTGCTCAGTAACATCTGACAGATGAAGAAGTGGATCACCCTACCCCTTAATACATCAGGTTGTGTGCCCAGTAACATCTGACAGATGAAGAAGTGGATCACCCTACCCCTTAATACTTCAGGTTGTTTGCTCAGTAACATCTGACAGATGAAGAAGTGGATCACCCTACCCCTTAATACATCAGGTTGTGTGCCCAGTAACATCTGACAGATGAAGAAGTGGATCACCCTACCCCTTAATACTTCAGGTTGTTTGCCCAGTAACATTTGACACATGAAGAAGTGGATCACCCTACCCCTTAATACGTTAGGTTGTGTGCCCAGTAACATCTGACAGATGAAGAAGTGGATCACCCTACCCCTTAATACTTCAGGTTGTTTGCTCAGTAACATCTGACACATGAAGAAGTGGATCACCCTACCCTTAATACTTCAGGTTGCTTGCCCAGTAACATCTGACAGATGAAGAAGTGGATCACTCTACCCCTTAATACTTCAGGTTGCTTGCCCAGTAACATCTGACAGATGAAGAAGTGGATCACCCTACCCCTTAATACTTCAGGTTGTTTGCTCAGTAACATCTGACACATGAAGAAGTGGATCACCCTACCCCTTAATACTTCAGGTTGCTTGCCCAGTAACATTTGACAGATGAAGAAGTGGATCACCCTACCCCTTAATACTTCAGGTTGCTTGCCCAGTAACATTTGACAGATGAAGAAGTGGATCACCCTACCCCTTAATACTTCAGGTTGTGTGCCCAGTAACATTTGACAGATGAAGAAGTGGATCACCCTACCCCTTAATACTTCAGGTTGTTTGCTCAGTAACATCTGACAGATGAAGAAGTGGATCACCCTACCCTTAATACTTCAGGTTGTTTGCCCAGTAACATCTGACAGATGAAGAAGTGGATCACCCTACCCTTTAATACTTCAGGTTGTGTGCCCAGTAACATCTGACAGATGAAGAAGTGGATCACCCTACCCCTTAATACTTCAGGTTGTTTGCTCAGTAACATCTGACACATGAAGAAGTGGATCACCCTACCCTTAATACTTCAGGTTGTTTGCCCAGTAACATCTGACAGATGAAGAAGTGGATCACCCTACCCTTAATACTTCAGGTTGTTTGCTCAGTAACATCTGACAGATGAAGAAGTGGATCACCCTACCCCTTAATACATCAGGTTGTGTGCCCAGTAACATCTGACAGATGAAGAAGTGGATCACCCTACCCCTTAATACTTCAGGTTGTTTGCTAAGTAACATCTGACAGATGAAGAAGTGGATCACCCTACCCCTTAATACATCAGGTTGTGTGCCCAGTAACATCTGACAGATGAAGAAGTGGATCACCCTACCCCTTAATACTTCAGGTTGTTTGCCCAGTAACATTTGACACATGAAGAAGTGGATCACCCTAACCCTTAATACGTTAGGTTGTGTGCCCAGTAACATCTGACAGATGAAGAAGTGGATCACCCTACCCCTTAATACTTCAGGTTGTTTGCTCAGTAACATCTGACACATGAAGAAGTGGATCACCCTACCCCTTAATACTTCAGGTTGCTTGCCCAGTAACATCTGACAGATGAAGAAGTGGATCACCCTACCCCTTAATACTTCAGGTTGCTTGCCCAGTAACATCTGACAGATGAAGAAGTGGATCACCCTACCCCTTAATACTTCAGGTTGTTTGCTCAGTAACATCTGACACATGAAGAAGTGGATCACCCTACCCCTTAATACTTCAGGTTGCTTGCCCAGTAACATTTGACAGATGAAGAAGTGGATCACCCTACCCCTTAATACTTCAGGTTGCTTGCCCAGTAACATTTGACAGATGAAGAAGTGGATCACCCTACCCCTTAATACTTCAGGTTGTGTGCCCAGTAACATTTGACAGATGAAGAAGTGGATCACCCTACCCCTTAATACTTCAGGTTGTTTGCTCAGTAACATCTGACAGATGAAGAAGTGGATCACCCTACCCTTAATACTTCAGGTTGTTTGCCCAGTAACATCTGACAGATGAAGAAGTGGATCACCCTACCCTTTAATACTTCAGGTTGTGTGCCCAGTAACATCTGACAGATGAAGAAGTGGATCACCCTACCCCTTAATACTTCAGGTTGTTTGCCAAGTAACATCTGACAGATGAAAAAAGTGGATCACCCTACCCCTTAATACTTCAGGTTGTTTGCCCAGTAACATCTGACAGATGAAGAAGTGGATCACCCTACCCTTTAATACTTCAGGTTGTGTGCCCAGTAACATCTGACAGATGCAGAAGTGACAGCTATGTGTGACTTGCCCAAGTCGGATATTTCAGCTATGTGACACGCATGCTTACATGAACACTATTCCCCTAAAACAGGCGAACAATTCACTTAAATTAATTTAGTTGAATAGAAGGTCTGTATACCAAACCATCCTGTTTGTTTTTAATATCTGTGAAATGAGCACTCATTTACAGATTTAAAGAATCAGGAGGCTGAACTCTTATCTTCACTTCCTCTCCCTGTCAGTATAAATCTAAACAGTAAAATGTAAACTATATCTGTACATATCTATACAATAACCACTTTTAGAAAATCCTAGAGCTGCACATGTTAATAAACCAACCAAAGGGGGTCAAAATGTTTGATCCTTTGAAACCATCCTATAAATTATTTGGTGTGTATCAATATACATGAAC
Organism: Cyrtodaria siliqua; assembly: GCA_037043455.1. Lineage (NCBI taxonomy): Eukaryota > Metazoa > Mollusca > Bivalvia > Adapedonta > Hiatellidae > Cyrtodaria > Cyrtodaria siliqua. Next base: position 31,773 of record JAWPHD010011024.1, on the reverse strand, counting down.
AGATAAATGTCTCATTAATATAGTGGCAGGTTACACCTTTTATGAGGTATTATAATTATACTAGTAATTATAAATTAATTATTCCAATTATAATGGAAGGAAAACAAGGAGCATTTAAAAAAGTGAAGCCAATAATAAATGGTGAACTAACTGAAGATCTGGACTGTTCAATATGTAAAGAAGTTTTTGCGAATCCAACATTTTTTCCAAAGTGTCAACATACATTCTGCTATAACTGTATCAGAGGTCTGGTAGAAAATGCAATAAGACAACAGGGTAATCAAACTATCCAGTGTCCCATTTGCAGAAGCTGTCTGGAACAACAAACTCAGGTATTCAAAGCTAAACCAGTACAAAACTGGATAGAATACTTTCCAAAAAGTACTGTACTGGCAAATGTGTTGATTAATCTAAAAAGTGAGTCCGAATATTGTGACATTCATAAAAAAAAAACTGCTCGAGTTCTTCTGCGAAGACCATAATGATCTCTGTTGCAGCAAGTGTGCCTTTTCATGGCATAGGACGTGTAAACATCTCACAGATCTGGATGACTTTTCAAAAAAAAGACAAAAAAGGCAAAGTTTCACATATTATGTTCAAAGGTGTCGATAATATAAATAATTTAGATAAGAAACAAGCCCTATTACAATCAAAAGCAGACGAAACTCTGGCAAAACTGAAAAAACAAAGACAGCAAATAAATCATCAAATTGATACATTGGAGGAACAAGTTAACCAAATGATAGAAAAACAATCGAAAAAAATTGGAGACAAAAAAAACAGAAATTAGGTATAAAAAAGATATGCTCATTACTAACAGTAAAAAAATTCAGAAACCACAAGATTTTATTTTTTTGTTGAAAGAAGCTAAAGAAGAAGAGAAAGAATGGCAACAGTTTGGCAAATCTGCAGATGCTGAAATAAATCATGCGATATCAGAATTTTCTCAAATACTAACCGACTTACCCAGAAAGGTAGAGTCAATATGTAAAGTAATAAATTTAAAGTCAACACAGCAAGAATTCACGGACGATTTAAAAAAAATATATTATTAGACTATGATGTCAGGTATGCAACGTTATTTTCTTCTCGATGACAAAGCACATCCACACAATGCAAATGGCGGAATCTCAACAAGGGGAGGCAACACAGGCAGAACATATATCCCATATATAACTATAAGAACTATATCCTAACATTCAATGAACATGGGAAGTAACTTAAGTAGATTAATACTTCTACGCAAATACTACAACAGCCGTACAATGGCGCTGGATAAAATGTTTAATAAAATAATTTCTTAATAAGAAGGATCCTCATTGAATGTGACCAGCAGAACCACTGATACCCAAGTATCAAACAATTGCCTTCAGCATTATTATATCTCTAAAGAAAATATACGATTCCCACAGTGTAAACAAGGACAAGGAAATTCTGGGGTGGAAATATTTTCCGTGTTTTATTCAATGATAATAAATATATACAGTAATCGTCTGACCAAAAGCAATGCTCCTACCATTACAATTTCACAGCAGTAAAAAACACAAGTGTGAACTTGAACTGATAGTCAAGTTCATAGAAAAATGGTATGGTTAGCCAGATAATGCTCATATATATAACAACAATATCAAAGCAATCTAATATATAGCAGAGGCGTAAAGATATACCGGTTTATCAGTATTCAGTACCGGTATTTGATTATTCGTGTAGGGTTTTAGTATGCGTTTTATCTCGTGCGACCATATAAACGTTTTTTCTCATTATCTTTGTATACGCATCTAATTGAATTGAATTGAATTGAATTGGATTTTATAGTCGCACCAACAGCTAAGGTCATATGGCGACTTTCCAGCTTCCATTGGTGGAGGAAGAACCCAGGTGCGCCTCCGGGCAATTTTTTGTGCACGGGCGGGCACCTGGGTAGAACCACCGACGTTCCGCAAGCCAGCTGGATAGCTTCCTCACATAAAGATTCCTAGGCCCCTGAGGGATCGAACCTACAGCGGTGAGGGACAATAGACGGGTCGCTTTATATTGAAGCAAAATTATATATTTTACTATAATATAATTGACTAGAAGCGTCGGCTGTCTGTGACTCGGTGACCTAATTTTATTGGTTTCTTCAAGAAACTTTTTGTTCAGTGTTATCATAATTATGCTGTGTCATGTATAGACACTGACGCACCCATTTGTTATGCTGGGTCATGTATAGACAGACACTAACGAACCCATTTGTTATGCTGTGTCGTGTATAGACACTGACGCACCCATTTGTAATGCTGTGTCATGTAGACACTGACGCACCCATTTGTTATGCTGGGTCATGTATAGACACTGACGCACCCATTTGTTATGCTGGGTCATGTATAGGCAGACACTGATGCACCCATTTGTTATGCTGTGTCGTGTATAGACACTGACGCACCCATTTGTTATGCTGTGTCGTGTATAGACACTGACGCACCCATTTGTTATGCTGTTAGTGTATAGACACTGACGCACCCATTTGTTATGCTGTGTCGTGTATAGACACTGACGCACCCATTTGTTACGCTGTGTGGTGTATAGACACTGACGCACCCATTTGTTACGCTGTCGTGTAAGAAACATTTGAGGAGAAATTTGGTCATTAAATTCAGTTAAATATATTAAAATTTGATTTCTTTATTGACATTAAATTATGAGATTAAACTGTGAATCTTGTCAAGTCTCTTATCCCTCTTTTATCATAGATTGTTCCCCCTCTGATTTTGTCATTATCTATTTGACTTACAAATCACCTTTTTTTGGAGGCTCAGGCATAGTTGCATTTAAGGAGGCTTGTACACCATTTCATTTAAGGTGACCTGGGCATAATTGTATTTAAGGAGGCTCGTACACCATTCCATGAAAGGCAGCTCAGGCATAATTACATTTAAGGAGGCTAGGGCATAATTGCATTTAAGGAGGCTCGTACACCACTCCACTTAAGGAGGCTCGGTCATAACTGCATTTAAGGAGGTGCTTGAACATTTGAATTTATGGAAGCTCAATAACCTTATGGTTATGGTAAACTGAAGTACTTGACAACCCTGTATTTTGATCTTTACTGTGATACGGTGGTCATTTATTACGGCTTCCAATGGTGATGATGTGAGATTATGTGTCGGGTATCATATTCAATCAGGATATAGTAGTCAGTGAGTCTTTGTGCATATATCCTTGAAGTCTGATTCACTCTCAGGTAATTTAGTTCCCATGCACTTATTAAGGTTTGAAGACCGTATATATGATGATACACATGTCCGTTTGAGATGAGAGGAGTCTTACTTTCGGGAGTTAATTACATTATTTTTTAAAGGGTTTAGTCTATGGCTGGGTTGCCAGGTCTCAAGAGATTTCATGTCTTCCTCTCTTCTCTAGCTGGCGTGGCGCAGTCGGTAGTGCGGCGGATTTGTAACCGGAGGCCCCGGGTTCAATCCTTTGGGTGCCACTGAGTTCCGTCGGTGTGTTCTTGGGCAAGACACTTTACCTTAGCCTCGTCCGTCGGATGGGGAAGTAAACCGGGCGGTCCCATGTATCGGTCTATCCTCCGAGCACGTTAAAGAACCATAGGAATCTATTCGATAATAAGAGTAGGGCAGGTTCCCGGATTCTTATGTATCCTTCCCCTCTCTCTGGGGGGGCTCTAAATAACCTATACTGTGTTGATGAGCCGTTAAACAACATTCAATTCTTCTCTAGCGCACTGGCTTATCAAATTAAGAGTAACACGTATTTTGAAAGCAGAATGGGACACTTGTGAAGTACTGATCCACCTATGAGTAGTGAATTGTAGTTCTAGTTACTCGGTTGTAAAAGATATTTTACATAAATCGCTAGTTTATAAACAACTGAAGAGCATTGTCATTTATTCATCCTGTAATATTTTGCACATACACTTAGCATCATGAACATATACATATAATTTATGAGGTGTTTAATATTTAATCGTCATATATGTGACTGGTGTCGGACTGATATTTTTCATCGGGTATCATACAAATGTATCTGTGTCTTCTCTCCCTCTGATGTTGGAAGAGTCATTATTTTTATTTAATATCAGTGTTTATGAGACAGTCAGAGATAATACACTAATTTTTCTATCCGATTCAGACAACTGCATTAAGTAGTACCAGTGACATCACTGGCTGATTTTGCCGATGAATTAATTTTATCTTCAATTAAAAAAGTGCCGCCTGGATCCATTCAAAGGAAAGGTAGCAAGGAAACTGAACGTAACTTCACGTCATGTATCCATTGCCTGTATCAGAATTAAGGAAAGCAGTGGACAAGTAACAACTCGAAATATGTTGTCCATTTCAGTTATTAAGAAGATCTACATGATTATTATTATTTTATTGATTAATGATCCTTTTCTGTTATTTGTTAATTGTAAAAGGAATGTTTTGCACATTCACCACTGTAGTTTATCAATTGAATTTTAAGACTGTTTGATTTACATATTGTATTAAAAAACCTCGCTTATTAATAGTTATTAAGGACTGTGACAAACTGATTACCAAAATTAAATACGTTATAGGATATTTCGCAATATGGTTTCTGTGTTAATCAATAATACAATATGCCCACAAGCAAGGTTTTACGCAAGCGTAAAATAGCCGCCATGAGAAAATAGCATTATATGGGAACAAAGTTTAACATAATAACCGATCAAGTCACGGGTGTTTAAACAATATTGACACAAATAATGTTGTCAGAAAGACGTACACACGCCACAACCATTTTTTCTTACCAGACATTTTCTTCCTATTTTTTACCATCAGTTCTTCCTACTAAACGTTTTGAAGAAGTGGGGCAACCTCGCTTCTCTCTGGCCAAATACTTGACATGCGTTACATATTGATTACATATTCACCTTTGTAGCACGATGTGCTAGAAGTACATATTAGCACAGAAATACAAGTATTCGCATGTAAGGGATGCGTGTGCGTTAGCGTGTGCATTACAACACAGATACACTTTTCACTGATAACGTGTAATTTTAAGATTGCGTTATCTAAGTGAAAAACTCAAAGAAACTGTTCATTGCTACCTTACCATGTGCAATTATGAAAACCATATAAAAGCCTCAGGGGCTGCTGATCATAGTCCTTACTAGAGCCCAAGTGTGGATGCTCGGCTGGCTAACATGGCTCTTCTAACAAGCCGAGTGTGGACGCTCTACTGGCTAACATGGCTCTTCTAACAAGCCGAGTGTGGATGCTCTACTGGCTAACATGGCTCTTCTAACAGGCCGAGTGTGGACGCTCTGCTGGCTAACATGGCTCTTCTAACAGGCCGAGTGTGGACGCTCTGCTGGCTAACATGGCTCTTCTAACAGGCCGAGTGTGGATGCTCTGCTGGCTAACATGGCTCTTCTAACAGGCCGAGTGTGGATGCTCTGCTGGCTAACATGGCTCTTCTAACAGGCCGCGTGTGGACGCTCTGCTGGCTAACATGGCTCTTCTAACAGGCCGAGTGTTGACGCTCAGGCTAACATGGCTCTTCTAACAGGCCGAGTGTGGACGCTCTGCTGGCTAACATGGCTCTTCTAACAGGCCGAGTGTTGACGCTCAGGCTAACATGGCTCTTCTAACAGGCCGAGTGCGGATGCTCTGCTGGCTTACATGGCTCTTCTAACAGGCCGAGTGTGGATGCTCTGCTGGCTAACATGGCTCTTCTAACAGGCCGAGTGTGGATGCTCTGCTGGCTTACATGGCTCTTCTAACAGGCCGAGTGTGGATGCTCTGCTGGCTAACATGGCTCTTCTAACAGGCCGAGTGTGGATGCTCTGCTGGCTAACATGGCTCTTCTAACAGGCCGAGTGTGGACGATCTGCTGGCTAACATGGCTCTTCTAACAGGCCGATTGTGGACGCTCTGCTGGCTAACATAGCTCTTCTAACAGGCCAAGTGTGGACGCTCTGCTGGCTAACATGGCTCTTCTAACAGGCAGAGTGGGGACGCTCTGCTGGCTAACATGGCTCTTCTAACAGGCCGAGTGTGGACGCTCTTCTGGCTAACATGGCTCTTTTAACAGGCCGAGTGTGGATGCTCTGCTGGCTAACATGGCTCTTCTAACAGGCCGAGTGTGGATGCTCTGCTGGCTAACATGGCTCTTCTAACAGGCCGAGTGTGGATGCTCTTATGGTTAACATGGCTCTTCTAACAGGCCGAGTGTGGACGCTCTACTGGCTAACATGCCTCTTCTAACAGGCCGAGTGTGGATGCTCTGATGGCCAACATGGCTCTTCTAACAGGCCGAGTGTGGATGCTCTACTGGCTAACATGCCTCTTCTAACAGGCCGAGTGTGGATGCTCTGATGGCCAACATGGCTCTTCTAACAGGCCGAGTGTGGATGCTCTGCTGGCTAACATGGCTCTTCTAACAGGCCGAGTGTGGATGCTCTGATGGCCAACATGGCTCTTCTAACAGGCCGAGTGTGGATGCTCTGCTGGCTAACATGCCTCTTCTAACAGGCCGAGTGTGGATGCTCTGATGGCCAACATGGCTCTTCTAACAGGCCGAGTGTGGATGCTCTGCTGGCTAACATGACTCTTCTATCGGAGGATTTTATCAGATTCCCTTCAGTACTTTCAACGTTATAACATAAGACACAATGCTGACTCATTTGACCTATAACCTCCAAGTGTGACCTTGACCGTTGTACAGACCGATTTCTTTAGGAGTTAATTTGCTATAATTTTCCTATAATGACATCTGACCTCCAAGTGTGTCTTTGACATTTGAGGTACAGATCTGATTTTTATAAGCGAAACACCATCTCTTCATGCTGAACATTTCTGTGTATCAAAATCTCTTCAGTATTTTCGAAGTTATTGCTGAAAAACAATTTTAACTCATTTGACCTTTGACCTCCAACTGTGACCTTGACCTTTGAGATACAGACCTGATTCTAATGCGCTAAACACCTTCTCATCATTCTGACCATTTCTGTGTTGTTTAATGGTTTAGGAGTTACGGCTGATACACAGTTTGATTCATATGACCTTGACCTCCATGTGTGACCTTGACCTTTGAGGTAACGACTGATTTTTGCACGCTACAAACCTTCTTATCATGCTTAATATTTCTGTATTAAGTTTTATCAACATCCATTCAGTAATTTATGATTCACGGCTGATGCACAATTGTGATGCTAGAATACTCATGAAGCAAAATATTGCCTTTTAAAATAATTGAAGGACAATAACTCTGCAGTTTCTCTGATTTGTCTAATTTTTGAACTCGTTCAAGCTTTTAATAAATAATAAGAACCTGCAAAAGATTAATCAAGATCAAATCAAAATATAGCCAATTTAAAAAAATCAAGGGTCATAACTCTGCCTTGTTGTTTCAGAGAAGAAGATTTTTTAAGTTTTTCCCTATAATAGTCTATGTAAAACATGTGACCTCTTGGGCGGGGCCAACTTTGACCCCGGTTTCACCATTTGAACAAACTTGATAGAGGACCATAGGATTATGCTACATGCAAAATGTTAGACCTCTGGCTCATGTAGTTTCAGAGAAGACGTCATTTTTTTAAAGAGTTTTCCTTTATAACTCTATGTCAAACTGTGACCCCAGGAGCAGGCCATATTTGACCACAGAGCCACTATTTCAACAAACTTGAATGATAAGCTAATGCTACATGTTATATATGAGAGCTCTGTGCCTTGTGGTTTTACAGAAGAAGATTTTTCAAGTTTTTCCCTATATAAGTCTATGCAAAACATGCAAAATCCCTATAAACAAACTTTGGGCATTCAGGGTGCAGCTGTTTTTGGCAACAGGAACTTCATTTGAACAAATGTGAACAGTGATAGTCCAGTGGTAATACAAACTGTCGAAATTTTGCATGTGGCGTTGACCTAATTTTAACAAATAAAAAATAAAAAAAGCTGTTTCTGAGAAGAGCTTGAGAAGCAAAAGTTAACAAAGGATTGACGATGAACGTAACAAGGACAAAGAGTGATCTCAATAGCTTGTCTGAGCTGAAGCCTTCAGCTCAGGTTAACTCAAAATCATTGACCTAATTATCCACTTGAAATTTGGTTAGAATTGACAATGTGGTTTCTGAGGAGAACACATTTTTAGCAAAATTTAAAGGGAACGTAGCGACACAGCTAAACAATCCTTTTTATTGAGAGTTCTGGAAAACTTGCAAAAAAGTGAATGAATTATCAAATCGGACAATAAAGAAAAAAAATATGACCATTTGAAGGTTGTTCTAAAATGGATATGGGAGCCGCCATTTTGAAAACTGTCGTCATAGTTCCATATGACCATATATGGAATATTGATAAATATCATTTAATGCAAAGCAAATCACTGCAAATGAATGCACACTCCTTAACATGGCATATAAAGCATTATTGAGATTAGTTATACATATTCTTCATAGTTACTTCAATTTCTCCCCCTATAAATGAGTAAAATTTTCGTATTTATCAATATTCCATATATGGTCATTTAGAACCGTGATGTCATAGCTCTAAAAATGACGGCTTCCATATCCGTTTCAACAGAACCTTCAAATGATCATATCTTCTTTGTTTATCATCCGATTTTGATCATTCTTTCACCCTTTTCCAAGTTTTTCAGAACTCTCAATAATAAAAATTGTTAGGCTGTGTCACTGTATTCCCTTTAATGCCGGGCAGACGAAGAGTGATCCCATGAGAAGCTCACCTTCATTTCAGGGAAGCTTAAAAGTTCAAAATGAGATCTGTAAATGTAACCATTAAAGTGTATCCCTAGTAGCCCTTAACTGCAAAACATACTCTTGTTTAATTTAAACAAAGTTGGAATATCTCACTGTAAGATATGGGGTGTCAGATATTTCTGGCTTTCAGACCTGTGCCAGCTTTCATTGATATTAAAGAAACTAATTAAGTTGCCAAATAACAGCAACATTACACTACAAAACTATTATCAATTTAAACTCTATCCAGACAATATTAGAGTGGAAAATGCTAGGTTAAACAAAGAGACATAATTCTGTAATAATTAGGCAATCAGCAATGTGCGATGAAGAGGACATGAGGTCATCAGTTGTTATGTGTATATGAAGTTTGGAAAAAAAACATCTGAAACTCATTGATAAAAATGTGTTAAGGGACATTACTCTATACACTATTGGAGGTGGAAAAGTCTCAAGTCAAACAAAGGGCCATAATTCTGTAACAAATCAGGCAACCAAGAATGTGTGATGTAAAGGGACATACGGTCATCAGTTGTTATGTGTATATGAAGTTTGAAAACAACCCATTCAAAACTGTTTCAGAAATGCAAGTAATAACAAGAGGCCCAGGAGGGCCTAAATTGCTCTTCTGGCTGTATGGTGTCCATGGCTGATGGGGAGGGTGGGGGAGGAATGGGAAGGTGTCAGTCTGTCAGATATGGCTGTATATAATGTTTTTCCATTTGTCCACACTTTCTTCAATGACCGAGACAACTGCATAAATTACAAAAAAAGTGCATGGGGCCAAGGGGGAGGGTGGGGGGGTGCTATATTGGGTCGAATGTATTCTGATCAAGTTTGGCTAGTATTAAAATTAGAAATTCCATGAAAACTAGGTTTTCCACTAGGTTTTCCATAAGCTACCTACAAAGTTTCATTCCAGTATTTGTCTATTATTAATAACAGTATTCCAGTAATCCCAAATCCCAAGCTCCTCTTCCATATAAGCTACCTACACAGCATGTTGTTTTCAAATATCTCATTCCTAACTAAAGTTTTTGAGTGGGAAACCATTTTTTCTATTTTCAGTAACAGTGACCTACACCTCGTCTCCAGTTACCCAAATGCAATCCCTAGCTTCCTTTCCATATTACCTACCTTTAAAGCAAGTTTTGTTCCAATATCTCAATTTCTAACTAAATTTATTGAGTGGAAAGCATTTTTCTATTTTTAGTAACAGTGACCTAGACCTTGACCCCAGTGACCCAAAATCAACTACCAAGCTTCCTTTCCATATAAGCAATCCATACAGCAAGTTTCATTCCAATGTCTCATTCCTAACTAAAGTTATTGAGCGTAAACCATTTTTCTATATTTAGTAAAAGTGACCTTGACCCCAGTGACCCCAAATGCAATCCCAAGCTGGCTGGTCTTCAAAACTCGACCCAGCTTTCATCAATATCAGCAATCTGGCAAAGTTTGGCAAAATGGAGGCGCTAGAGTGTTGACAAGACAAAATACAGCAATTTTTGTTAATTCAAGTTTGGTAAAGATTGGATAAAAAATGAAGATGCTTGAGTAATGACATCAAAAATTTTAATGCATTTTTCAATAATTCAAGGGCCATAACTCAAGTGTTACTGGTCCGATCTGGCTGGTTTTCGAACATGACTGAGCTTTCATCACTATCAACAATAAGGCAAAGTTTGGTAAAGATCGAATGCAAAATGGAGGTGCTAGAGTGTTGACAAGACAAACTATTTTATAGCAATTTTCGTTAATTCAAGAACAATTACTCCGGTGTTACTGATCCGATGTGGCTTAACAACAATCTGGTAAAGTTTGGTAAAGATCAGATGAAAATTGAAGGTTCTAGAGTTTTGACATCAAAAAGCTCGCATATTTTTCAATAATTCAAGGACCATAACTTTGGTGTTACTGGTCTGATCTGGCTAGTTTTCGAACCAGACCCAGCTTTCAACAGTATCAACAATCTGGCAAAGTTTGGTAAAGGTAGGATGCAAAATGGAGTGCTAGAGTGTTGATAAGACAAATTACAGTAATTTTTGTTAATGGCAGGAACTCCTGTGTTACTAGTCCAATCTGGCTGGTTTTCGAACTCGTCCAAGCTTTCATTGATATTATTAATCTGGTAAAGTTTGGTAAAGATCGCACGAAAAATGAAGGTGCTAGAGGGTTCACATCAAGGGACAACAGACAAAAGACCATGGCATAGGCCCTACTGGCCTTTGGTCAGTAGAGCTAAAAATAGAAAATTGTAAGTAACCAACTTTACATTTGTGTACCAAAATAAGTCCCTTGTAGATAATTTGTTTAATTAAATTAAGGGCAATATTTCTAGTGTTAATTTTCTGATTTAAGGGTAATAATTGTGGTGTCCATTTTCTGATAATTAGACTGGCCATGTTTGGTAAAGACAAAATGCAAAATAAAAGAGCTAAATGTTGACAAGACAAACTATAGCATTTTTTCATTAAATCAAGGGCTATAACTCGCATGAAAGGCATTTATTATCCGATATTGGTGATTTTCAAACTCGTTCAAGCTTTCACCAATATTAAGACTTTGGCAAAGATTGGTAAAGATCAGATACAAATTAAAGGTGTTAGAGTGTTAACAAGTCAGATGATAGGATTTTTTTTCATTAAATCAAATGCAAAGTAAGGATGTGTTATAGCTCAAATAAGGTACAGGTATATGCTGTCGTTTGTCTATAAATGTCATGTTTTCACTTTTTTGAGTGCTGAGTGGGTGGGGTAAATGAAGCTGTATTTGTAGGTAGAGAAACCGATTTTGATGCTTTCTAGCACGTATTTGCTATATTTTGAGAGGAAATTTTATAATCTTTCAGGAACAATGCATGTTTGTTATTTTTGAAAAACAGAATTCAAGTTATTTAGCGTAATTAGTGTACATGTCTGAAACTAGTCTGAATTTCAAAGAAAACTGTAGATTCCGACCTAAGAATCTGACCAAGGTTGGTAAAGATCAGATGCAAAACGAAGGAGCTAGAGTGTTGACAATGCCAAATATAGCATTATACAAAAACCAAAGGCCATAACTCTGGTGTTTATAATCCGATATTAGTGGTTTTCTAACTCGTCCCAGCTTTCAGCAATTTTAAGACTCTAGCCAAGATTGGTAAAGATTACATACAAAATGAAGGTGCTAGAGTGTTGACAAAAAAAAGTTAACGGATGACAGACGGATGACAGACAAAGACCATGGCATAGGCCCTACTGGCCCTTGGCCAATATAGCTAATAACTACTGATGTTTTTAATCCGAAATTGGTGGTTTTCGAACTCGTCCAAGCTTTCATCCAAATTAAGACTCTGGCAAAGTTTCATAAAGATCAGATACAAAATGAACGTGCTACGGTGTTGACAACAAAAAGTTAACGGACGACCGACAACCGACCATGGCATAAGCCCTATTGGCCAGTATAGCTAACAACTACTGTGTCAGTTTGGTTAAGACCGGATATAAAATGGAAGGGAAGAGTGCCCATAAGGCAAAACTATGCATTTTTGCCAATTCAAGGGCAGATAACTCAGCTATTAGCAATTGGATCTAAGTCGTTCAAAAACTTTTTCAAGGTCTTCTGGATATATAACTACTGTGTAAGTTTGGTTAGGATTGGATAACAAGTGGAGATAGAGTGCCCACAAGGCAAAAATATGCGTTTTTTTGCTAATTCAAGGGCAGATAACTCCACTTATACTGAATGAAATCTGGCTGGTTCAACAACTCAGATTTTATAAATATATAAATACTATGTAAGCTTTGTTAAGATCGGATAAAAAATGAACGTGCTTGAGTGTCCACAAATTTGGCATTTTCCAATGAATCAAGGGCCATAACTCTGGTGATACTAGTCCGATATGGCTGGATTTTGAAACTGTCCAAGCTTTCATTGATATTAACAATCGGGTAAAGTTTGGTAAAGATCAAATTAAAAATGAAGGCCCTATCGTCTTAACAAGGCAAAATATAGCTTTTTTAACTAAATAAAAGGCCATAACTCTGGTGGTACTGGTCCGATCTGGCTGGTTTTTCGAATTGGTTTGAGCTTTCATTGACATTAACAATCTGGTAAAGTTTTTAAGATCGAATGAAAAATGAAGGTCAAATCATCTTAATGAGGCTAAATAGAGAATTTTTAATTAAATCAAGGGCCATAACTCTGGTGTTACTGATCTGATAAAGCCGATTTTCAAACTTGCTTGAGCTTTCACTAGTATCAACAATCTGGTAAAGATCGGATGAAAAATGAAGGTGCTAGAGTGTTCACTAGGCTAAATACAGAATTGTTCAATCATTCAAGGGGCCATAACTCTGGTGCCCTTCTTCTGATATAGCTAGTTTTCAAATTTGAGCTTTCATTAATATGAACAATCTGGCAAAGTTTGCTAGAGTGTTCACAAGGCTAAATACAGCATTGTTCAATCTTTCAAGGGGCCATAACTCTGGTGCCCTTCTTCTGATATAGCTAGTTTTTAAATTGTCTGAGCTTTTATTAATATCAACAATCTGGCAAAGTTTGGTAAAGGTCGGATACAAAGTGATGGTACTAGAGTGTTGACAAGGCAGAATATGGCATTTTTCAATAAAACAAGGGCCATAACTCTGGTGTTACTAATCCAATCTGGCTGGTTTTCGAACTTGTCCGAGTTTTTATCCATAGTAAGACTCTGGCCGAGTTTGGTAAAGATCGGATACAAAATGAACGTGCCAGTAGAGCTTAAAATGTGTTACAGACAGCATGATTCCTATATAGACCCCACTTCACTTGTGAAAGAGGGGGTATTATAAATTAAGGGCCATTACTCTGGGGTTACTTATTTGATCTAAATACTAGTTATACCTTTTACCACAAACACGACCGACAGGATTGGTAGGATCATCTGTCTCTGGCTTTGGTGGGCACCTATAAGCATGAGAACGGGTTCTACCTCCATCGTTACCATCTCTGTCTGTTTCTGGCATGTTACCATACCCAGGATGGTCAGGTCTAGTATCTACATCCATATGGTCTGGATCTGACTTTGGTTTTGACTGAGAACTACTGTAGGCATTTGTGTGTTGAGTTGTACCTCTGCCATGGTCAGTGCCATGTCTAGCTGTACCTCTGCCATGGTCGGTGCCATGTCTAGCTGTACCTCTGCCATCTCTAGGTGTACCTCTGTCATGGTCAGTGCCATCCCTAGGTGTACCTCTGCCGTGGTCAGTGCCATCCCTAGGTGTACCTCTGCCGTGGTCAGTGCCATCCCTAGGTGTACCTCTGCCATGGTCAGTGCCATCCCTAGGTGTACCTCTGTTGTGGTCAGTGCCATCCCTAGGTGTACCTCTGCCATGGTCAGTGCCATCTCTAGGTGTACCTCTGCCGTGGTCAGTGCCATCCCTAGGTGTACCTCTGCCATGGTCAGTGCCATCCCTAGGTGTATCTCTGTTGTTGTTAGTGCCATCCCTAGGTGTACCTCTGCCATGGTCAGTGCCATCCCTAGGTGTACCTCTGCCGTGGTCAGTGCCATCCCTAGGTATACCTCTGCCATGGTCATGGTCAGTGACATCCCTAGCTGTACCTCTGCCATGGTCAGTGCCATCCCTAGCTGTACCTCTGCCTTGGTCAGTGCCCTCCCTAGCTGTACCTCTGCCATGGTCAGTGCCATCCCTAGGTATACCTCTGCCATGGTCAGTGATATCTCTGGCAACCAAAGGGCGACATGATGGACTTCTCTCTCCCAATTTTGGTCGACAACGCATGTAACCTAATTTAGTTAAAAAATACAATAGAGCTTGTTTGCAGTACAGTAACACACAGAAAATATAAAGCTAATGAGCTTAAATTTTGTCAATACCTTTTAGCTAATGGCCCTATATCTGCAGTTTTTAATGAAGTAAAGGGTTATTTTCTTCATTTTTTTTTTAATTAATTTTTCTTAACATATTTGCCAAAAATTTACAAATGCTTTCTATTAAACAGTTTTGCGGGGCATTTAAAATACATATTTAGATGAGCACTTACACCTACCATTGTCATGAGGCTGAACACTGTTCATCGGCTGTCCCATGTTCCTACTCTCGAGTCCTCTACTCACAGCTATCACGTAGTCTTCCTGCCCACTGTCACTTCCACTTTGATGCATGGCCAGATCACCATGAAGTTCTAACTGAGAAAGTTGGTTTCTTTCTTCTGACAGGCCTACAGCATGTTGGTTGGAATTTTCTTTTGAAGTTAAATTTTCTTCAGTTAAGCTTTGCAGTTCATTTCTGGTTGTGTTTTCACTAGTTATGCTTTGTAATTCATTTCTGGGGGTACCTTTATCGGTTACATCCGGCAACATTTTTATGTGACTAATTCTGCTCTGCTTCAAGCGGCGAGTATGTTGTTTCACCTACATGTGATTGCTGCATTCCCACTGAATGTCTGCCATAAGCTGACTTTGTATTATTTAGAGGATTTATTTTAAGGAAACTCAAGAGCCTGGCTTCCGTTGGTATATCGCTGGTTATACTGATTTCCTGTATATCGATGTCATTCTGCACCTCTGTGTTGGAGTGGCCTATTCCGTCATTGATACCGACTTTATCGGGTTTCTCAGTGTCAATCCATCCATAGGAAATTCTGGGTTGTCCATCTCTTCTGACATGCTTTAAAATAATTTAAACCAAATTAAATAAAAAAAATACTTTTTTGAAAGAGTTAGTTTGCACATAAAAAAATTAGGTGAGCAAGGTACGAAAATACAACTCGTCCGCTGGCCATGACGAGTGCTCATTGATGCAGGACACTGAGTAGGAAATTCAGATAAATTCTTTAACAATTTATCAATTTGACCATTCAAATATTATGTAGGACGACTAACTCAGAAAGAAATGTTCCTGCCCTGGTGAGTTATTTGTTTAATCAGGCTGTTGGAGCAGTGGTAAGGAGTCCATCTTGCAGCATGCAGGTCACGGGTTTGATACCCAGCTGGGTCAAACCAATGACTTCATAAAAATTACCAGTAGCTTCGATGTCAGTATAATGTGACTGCCAGGTGGTATCATGATGTGACTATGGTGTGGTATTTCAGTCAGTATAATGTGACTGGGTGGTGGTATCATGCTATGCGACTATGGTGTGGGGGTGGTGGTATCATGCTATGTGACTATGGTGTGGTATTCCAGTCAGTATAATGTGACTGGGTGGTGGTATCATGCTATGCGACTATGGTGTGGGGTGGTGGTATCATGCTATGTGACTATGGTGTGGTATTTCAGTCAGTATAATGTGACTGGGTGGTGGTATCATGCTATGTGACTATGGTGTGGTATTCCAGTCAGTATAATGTGACTGGGAGGTGGTATCATGCTATGTGACTATGGTGTGGGGGTGGTGGTATCATGCTATGTGACTATGGTGTGGTATTCCAGTCAGTATAATGTGGGCGGTGGTATCATGCTATGTGACTATGGTGTGGTATTCCAGTCAGTATAATGTGACTGGGTGGTGGTATCATGCTATGCGACTATGGTGTGGGGGTGGTGGTATCATGCTATGTGACTATGGTGTGGTATTCACAGGAAAAATGTTGTGATGTGTGACACATATGTATTCCTTTCTTATGATTTGCATATTAATACAATATGTGCATAATATTATTTACATATGTGCCACATAAGTAAATGATACACATGTGGCACATATGTACCAAATATTTTTTACACATCAAAATAATACACCTCGGACACATATGAACTGTTCACATATGTATTTCATATGAAACTAATATATATTCAATACATATAGTGTTTATATAAATTGTGAAGAATATTGTAGACCAAGGTTCTTTTCAGTTAAAAGATGTGTTTTAGTACTTTTATATATTCGTCTAAACCAACATGTTAAATACTATTTTATTCATATTCTCAATACATTATCCCTCCATTATGATTGTATATTGGGGGCACTTAGCTGAAATGGACCCAAGGTAAACAAAAAGTGTATTCGCTTCAGGTGGATAACAAGGGAGATGTTGAATCAGGAAATCTAGGGTCTTTTGTGCCACATGTTAGATTCCTATATAAACCTGGCCTTGAATTTGCCAACCTTCTTATTTTTAGACTGAAGCCCAAGTATGCAACGTTTAATCACAACTTCTATATAGGTCAAAGGATAAATGTTTATGTTTAAATATGATAAACTACGGTGTCCGGATGGGGCCAGATACAATGTCGCATTGTCGTGGACGACAATGCGACGCCCGACAACGTGACATCGCGATACGACAGTGCGACATTGCAACAGGACAACTCGACATTATGTCGTATTGTCGTAATGTCGCCCACGACAATGCGACATTCTTTCAATTGTTGTAATGTCGCCAATGACGCACGACATCACGATGCGCAACATTTTACTTATAATGTTGCGATGTTGCGTTGCCGGAACTACTTTTTCTTATAATGTCGCTCCGTCGCCGGCGATGCTCTACATTTTGCTTATAATGCGTCGTAATGTCGCGTTGTCGTGCACGACAATGCAACATGACATCGCGATACATCACGACATTGCGATACATCACGACATTGCGTATCGCAATATCGCATTGTCGTATCGCAATGTCGCATTGTCGTATTGCGATGTCGAGCATCGCAGTGTCGCCCACGACACTGCGACATTGTATCTGGCCCCAACCGGACACCGTAATAAACGCTAATACATATCATTAATAATAAATACTATTATTATACCTTATCAATGACAGTGAATGCATTTACATAAGTTTAATGCAACTTTTAAAATATGTTTAATATATATACAATTATCTAAAAAAACAAGCGAATACACAAATGAACTATGAAAAGAATGTTCTCATGAACGTTTAAGACGTTCTTAGTATTGTTATAAATACTGAATGTCTAAGCCACTAAAGTGTTGTTAAAGCTATAACAATGTTGATCTAGCGCGATAACTGTGATGCGCGAGAGCTCATGAAGATGATGATGCGCGAATTCAATGGATGATTGTCATCAAATGCCTTCTGTAAGGGTTGATGACGCGATGCAATGATAGTTAACCTCCACTGAGATTGTGAGTGATATTCCTCCAGTGAGGATTGGTAACGGGCCCACCTTGTGTCCCGGGGTTTGTCGTTAGTAAAACCCGGCTGCGCAGGTACGGGGACCGTCTCCACCGCTTGTAAACGTTAATCGTGGAAGCTTAGCTCCACTCCTGGATATCCAAACCTAGATGGCTTACTCCAACCCTGGATGGCTTATATCCTGGATGGCGTAGGCTGTAATTATACATACGTTTTAGATGTCGGTTGACAAACATAACAATCTTGCATAATTATCATTACCCAAACAAATCATTATTCAATCAATATATGTAAGCTGTACTAATGATGAGTAGCAATGTATACATATTCTACTCCGCCATGTATACGCTATGTACGTCGCTGTTAATCAATGCCCCTAATACATGTAATATAAACATTATCAAATTACTCATATATTACACTCACTGAGTTATGCATGCACGCAATGTTAACGATCGTGTATTACAATCACTGAGTTATACGCCAACGTTAACTAATGCACCTATTATCCACTGTTATCAAATTAATATTGTTTTACAATTAATGATCAATTACAATAATTACATCTAATAAAGTAACTTCAAAATCATATGCTAGTCTAAAGTTATGTTTGAGAAACATCAATGCTAACCGGATGTCGTAACCGCCAAACAAGATGGCGCCGCCCACTGAATACAAATGTACGATAAAAGTTTAATAAAATTACTAACCACATGTTGCCTATGAATTTTGCCGTCCAATCTCTGTTCCAACAAAGTACTATTGATCATCCCGGCGAGAGCTAGAAGACAATTGGTTTTATAGCAAACATTACGCCCAAATCATTATGTCCCCCATTCAGTCCGTGACAAACATGGCTAAATCTGCAGTATTGAATCTACACGAGAGGCCCCTTATACAATTTTGCCGTTTAAGGAAAATATACCTATACGTTTACATGCATTAGCACAAAACTAAACTTATGACACGGCCTCTCTGGCGGCCACTTAAAATGTGCACGCTTTTACGTGTTACATGAATAGATCATGAATATTGTGAAATTGTTTCAACTCGAACAATAGATTTGGGTGTAACCGATAACTTACAAGAGCTATGTGCGACCAGTACGCTCTACCCGTGACATTTTGTGACACCCATGCTAAATCCCCATAGACAACAATGTGTAATTTCTTACTATCTCACGCGAGGGTGATAGTACAGGGTGATAGTAAATCGCAGGGTAATAGTAAAACAAGAAATCCGTGGATTCACATGTCACGCCTAATGGGGGCTGGACGTAAAAATAAAAACATCAATGGTGCTTAAATGAAAGTTTGTAAACATTTTAGTAACTAAAAGCAACGGAGTTTGCCGTTTGCTTTTGCTGAGATGACATCTAAGTGCATTTGTTTAAAAACAAAATGCCATTCTATTAAAAACAAAATGCCATTCTATTAAAAACAAGAGGCCCAAGAGGGCCTGTGGATGCTCTACTGGCTGAAACGGCTCTTATGTCAAGGGTTGTCGACATAAAATTCCCATCATTATTTTTTTAAAACATTGCAAAAACGACTGGGATAGGATGGCCTTAGATCGCTCACCTGGTAATCATGGACATTAAGGTCTGCTGTGTCTAGTCTGGCATGGGTATTTTTTAATTTGTCCCACTTCTTCTATGAATGAAATTTCATAAAAATGGGTGGGGTGTTATATTAACATTCTAAAGAAATATGGTAAAGATCAGATAAAACATGAAGTAACTACAGATTTAACAAAGGAAAATACAATATAGCATTTTTCGACAAATCAAGGCCATAACCTGTCGTTACTAACAATATCTAGCTGGTTTTCGAACTTGTCCAATATTTTATTGATATTCCACGCTTTGCACAACTAGACATCATACTGAGGCTTCCTGCCAAATTTTGTAGAAATCCAACAAGCCGTTTAGGAGGAGTAGCGCCAACAAAGAAATTTAAAGTAAAAATGTCAAAGTGCCATTAGGCCAAATAAAATTATACCTGAGTTTACTGTAACCCGACAGGCCCTCTGAAAACACCCCCCGACTCCTTTTTGTTTAATTGTTTTGGCTGTACAGTTTCAAAAAGGTCAGCACATGGAAGCGCTAATGTTATGGCGTGCACTCTCCATAAAGAATCGATTGTTGAATTGTTTGACAAGTACCACAAACAGGTCGGTAAATGCCCAGAGTTCCAGGCCACCTGTCGTAAGTTTGTTTCTAAAACAGTAATATTAATGTGCATATGTTTACTTGCTTCTCAGCACTAAGCATTGGCATCGACTACTACTGCATTATAACTTCTTGAAGAAGTATGCCGTTCCATAATAATTTTTTGAACTCAACCTCAACATAGGCTCATAATAACTAACATGAGAAATTATAACTTTCTGATATTAGAGAAGTAATATACATGCAAGTCAATACTTTTACAAAACTATTCAAATGGTCAATTAACATTTGACATTATAACTTTGAATATTTGTTCAGCTGTCTGGGAGGCAAGAACTGCTCTTGGTTACATGTATGTCAACCGCATAATTTGACTACACCTGTGGGTCCCCCATCCTTCCTGACGGTCATATACCGGTATTCAGGAAGAGCATGGAAGTCAAGTCACTCATAACATGTCAGGCCCCACTGGAGATCACACTGTATGGAGCTGGACTGATCCCATCCGACTCATGTACTCATTGCTGTTGGAGCTGACCCTCTTTCGGACTTGCGGAAAACATTTAAAACTGTTTTACCCCTTTGTAATAATTGCAAGTGTTTGGGAAAAGAGCCAGTT
Source organism: Cyrtodaria siliqua (assembly GCA_037043455.1). Lineage (NCBI taxonomy): Eukaryota > Metazoa > Mollusca > Bivalvia > Adapedonta > Hiatellidae > Cyrtodaria > Cyrtodaria siliqua. The sequence continues at coordinate 11,171 of JAWPHD010011024.1, read as the reverse complement.
GTTACCAGGCCTTTTGGGAAACAATAAAACATACACAATTTCATATTGTAATCTATTGTAGTTTTTAAAATACCACATTTTCCCATTCATCAAAGCTCATCGCCACCTTAAATGTAACTTCGCCAAAAAATAAAATAAAAAAATAAAATAAAATAAAATGCCTACCTACCTACCCTATTTTTTTCAGCAATGTTACAGTAAACACACTGACAGGTATAATTTGATTTGGCCTAACTCAGCGAACTGGAACAAAAGCGCAATATGCACAACCAGACAACTAACCGATGCTTCCTGCCAAGTTTCGTCGAAATCCAACAAGGCGTTTAGGAGGAGTAGCGCTGACAAGAATTTTAAAAGTAAAAATGTCAAGGGGCCGTAACTTCATCAAAATTCAACGAATTGAAAAAAAACACAATAGGCACATCTAGAAATTATAGCAATGCTTCCTGCTAACATGGCGTTAACACCAAAAATAACGAAATAAAAAAATAAAAAAATAAAAATTCAAAAAAAAAATTCAATCCATCAAATAAACAAAAACAAAAACAAAAAAATTATAATAATAAAAAGAATAATAAAAAAAAAGAATAAAAAAAAAAGAAAAAGCCGGAAAAGCAACACCTATGTCTCTTTTTTTCTTCGAAAAGGCGAGACATAAATGGGTGTGGGGATGGGGAGGGCTTATATTAACATTCTAAACAGATATGGTAAAGATCAGATAAAAAATGAAGTAACTACAGATTTAAACAAAGGAAAATACAAAAATAATATATATAGCATTTTTCAACAAATCAAGGGCCATAACCTGCCGTTACTAACTAGATTAAGCTGGTTTTCGAACTTGTCCAAAAATTCATTGATATACCATGCTTTGCACATCTAGACATCATACGGAGGCTTCCTACCAAATTTTTGTAGAAATCTGTCGAGCCGTTTAGGAGGAGTAGTGCCGACAAGAAATTTAAAGTAAAAATGTCAAAGTGCCATAACTCCGTCATAAATCAGCAAACTGGAACAAAAGCGCGATATGCATAACTAGACATCTTAATGATGCTTCCTGCCAAGTTTCGTCGAAATCCAACAAGGCGTTTAGGAGGAGTAGCGGTGACAAGAAATTTAAAAAAAAAGTCAATGAGCTGTAACTCCATCAAAAAACAATGAACCGGAAAAAAGGCACAGCAATGCTTCCTGCTAACACGGCGTTTACACCAAAAAAATAAAACAAACAAATAATGAAATAAGAAAATCAAAAAAATAAATAAAAATAATCAAGAAATTAAAAAAAAAATGTCAAGGGGCTGTATGTAACTCCATCAAAAATCAATTAACCAGAAAAAAATGCAATAGCCACAGCAATGCTTCCTGCTAACATGGCGTTAACACCAAAAAAAAATTATTATTAAAATAATGAAATAAGAAAATCAAAAAAAAAAAATTATTAAAAAAATTAAAAAAATATATATAAAAAAAATTCAAACAAAAAAATTCATTAAAACATTTTGTTTTAATTAAAACAAAAAATTAGTAATAATAAAAAAAAAGGCAAAACATCTGGTAAAGTTTGGTAAAGATCAGATGAAAAATGAAAGCCCTATCGTATTAACGAGGCTGAATATAGCATTTTTAACTAAATCAAGGGCCATAACTCCGCTGTTATTGGTCCGACCAAAAAAAAGATGCACTAACGAAGACACAACTACGTCAAAATAGAATATGTTTTCTTCCAAAGATTAAGCTATAAATTAGGTTTAAAACATCTAGTGCATAATTCTAGTTCATGAGAAAGTGATGTAAATGTAACAATTAAAGTTATCTGCCCTTTGCTTGGATGGTGAAGGTCACATCCACATTTGCTTTGTCACGTTGCAATGTACCACTCAAGATACAACTACATGTATAAGCAAAGTTTGAAAGGTCTTAGTGCATAGTTTGTGAAAAAGTGACCTAAACGCCAAAGTTGAAGGTAAAAATTATAAGGTTATCTGCCCTTGCTTGGAGGGTCAAGGTCACTTCCACATTTGCTTTGTCACGTTGCGATGTATCACTCAAGATACAACTATAAGCAAAGTTTCAAAGGTCTAGTGCATACAGTTTGTGAGAAAATGACCTAAATGCAAAACTTGAACCTAAAAATTAGTAAGTTATCTGCCCTTTGCTTGGAGGGTCAAGGTCACTTCCACATTTGCTTTGTCACGTTGTGATGTACCACCCATGATACAACTATAAGCAAAGTTTGAAAGGTCTAGTGCATACAGTTTGTGAGAAAATGACCTGAACGCAAAACTTGAATGTTGACGCCGCCACCGCCGCCGCCACCGCCGGAAAAGCAAGCAACAGCTCACAGAAAAAATGTTTCTATACTACCTGAATGAAGTGTGTTTTTGAAAAGAAAAATTCATACTGTCACAATAAACTCAGAAATAAATATTTGCTGTTTTAACAAATGTTAGGGACAAAAGTCAAAATGCAATCATCAATAAAGGTAACTTGTTGAAGTTTGGCGCTTTTAAGGATAAAATTAAATTATGTAAATATTGGTGAAAAAACGCCTATTAAAAAATCGCAGTTTCAGGAAAATTAGACGTTTAACCAAAGTGATTCTATACCCAACAAAGCACTGTAATCGTTTGAACAGTAATAGCAGGCTTCAAGATTCCTATATATCATTCCATTTTCTTTGGTTACTCAGATTTTAGTATTGTGTTAACTCCAGTATCACAACACGAAGCACCAACACTACAGAACTAATTATGAAATATTGGACATAATTTAGCACAGGCATAATACATTTGACATTGGACATAGTAACACAGGTATAAGACATTGGACATAGTAACACATATATAAGACATTGGACATAGTAACACAAGTATAAGACACTGGACATAGTAACACAAGTATAAGGCATTGGACATAGTAACATAGGTATAAGACATTGGATATATTAACACATTTATAAGACATTGGACATAGGAACACAGGTATGAGACATTGGACATAGCAACACATGTATACAGAATGATAGAATACATTGAACATATTAACACAGGTGCAAGACATTGGACATAGTTACACAGGAATAAAGATATAAAACATTGGACATAGTAACATTGGACATTGTAACACTGGTATAAGACATTGGACACAGTTATAAGACATTGGGCATAGTAACACAAATATGAGACTTTGGGCGTAGTAACACAAGTATACGACATTGGACACAGTAACACAAGTATACAGATATAAGACATTGGACATATGCAGTAACAAAGATATAACAAAATATAATTAGGAATAAAGTTTTTAATCAACATATCAAGTATTTCAGTAAAATCATATTACAGAACGTGTTGCGACTGTTCATGAACCTACCGTTTACGCCCTCTATCCCCTGCTTGAACAGAAATCATTTATATGTCAATAGTACATACAGGATCTTACTAATGACTGTATATTGTTGACTTTAATAAAAACTGACCAAATTAAACGTTACTGACAAATAAATTGGATTTTATAGTCGCACCACCGGCTATAAGGTCATTTGGTGATCTTTACAGCTTACATTGCTGGAGGAAGACCCCAGATGCCTCTCCGGGCAATGTTCATGTGCGGGTGGGCACCTGGGTAGAACCACCGACGTTCCCAACGCCAGCTGGATGTCTTTCTCAAATTCTCACATAAAGATTCCAGGTCCCACTGGGACTCAAACTCACAAGAGGTAAAATCTACACATTTGGGGGGAGTGGGGAGTGGGGAGTGGGCACCCGACCCCACCCGGCTCTTATGCCTATGTTTTGTCATATAATTCCACGATCAGCGACATAATTATGGGCCCAATTTCAAAACTGTGGGCGAAAGAAACATACATAAACATTGGAGCAACATCCGCAATGTTTTTGTTTTATGGAAATAATTAATTTTCATATCAAACAACTAAGTGTGAGTGTGTATGTGTATGTGGAGAGAGACCCCCGAACTTCAGAGATGACTATAACCGAGAATAAAGTTAGTACTAATGTAAACAGAGTAACTGGATTAACACTATTTTTTTGGTTCGATTGTCCGAGACTAGATTGCTCTCAAAGATAACAGTAAAAATTGCAGGGCATATAAAACCAATGAATTATGTTGCATAAATACAGTTTAATATACTAAATTAAACATGATTAAGTGTAAATAAAAAGTCATTTTATTAGATTGAATAAGAAAAGTGTTAAGTTTGTGCAGCATAAATCATTGTTTGGCTCAATAAAATATCAATAAATTATGTAAAAATAATATAGCACTACATGGATTTATATATATATAGATTTCTTTTCATATGAATTTCATGTTATATATATATATGTATTACATCTGTATTCTTTTCATATTTATTACATATGTGTTCTTTTAATATGAAATACATGTAGAATACATATGTGGCACATATGTAAAAACATACGTGGCACATATGTAAAAACATATGAATTTCGTACCTAGATATTTTTCCTGTGTTCCAGTCAGTATAATGTGACTGGGAGGTGGTATCATGCTATATGACTATGGTGTGGTATTCTAGTCAGTATAATGTGACTGGGTGGTGGTATCATGATATGTGACTATGGTGTGGGGTGGTGGTATCATGCTATGTGACTATGGTGTGGTATTCCAGTCAATTTAATTTGAATGGGTGGTGGTATCATGCTATGTGACTATGGTGTGGTATTTCAGTCAGTATAATGTGACTGGGAGGTGGTATCATGCTATGCGACTATGGTGTGGTATTCCAGTCAGTATAATGTGACTGGGAGGTGGTATCATGCTATGTGACTATGGTGTGGTATTTCAGTCAGTATAATGTGACTGGGAGGTGGTATCATGCTATGTGATTATGGTGTGGGGTGGTGGTATCGTGATCTGTGACTATGGTGTGGTATTCCAGTCAGTTTAATGTGAATGGGTGGTGGTATCATGCTATGCGACTATGGTGTGGTATTTCAGTCAGTATAATGTGACTGGGAGGTGGTATCGTGATCTGTGACTATGGTGTGGTATTCCAGTCAGTTTAATGTGAATGGGTGGTGGTATCATGCTATGCGACTATGGTGTGGTATTCCAGTCAGTATAATGTGACTGGGAGGTGGTATCATGCTATGTGACTATGGTGTGGTATTCCAGTCAGTTTAATGTGAATGGGTGGTGGTATCATGCTATGCGACTATGGTGTGGGGTGGTGGTATCATGCTATGTGACTATGGTGTGGTATTCCAGTCAGTATAATGTGACTGGGAGGTGGTATCATGCTATGTGACTATGGTGTGGTATTCCAGTCAGTTTAATGTGAATGGGTGGTGGTATCATGCTATGCGACTATGGTGTGGGGTGGTGGTATCATGCTATGTGACTATGGTGTGGTATTCCAGTCAGTATAATGTGACTGGGAGGTGGTATCATGCTATGTGACTATGGTGTGGTATTCCAGTCAATTTAATTTGAATGGGTGGTGGTATCATGCTATGTGACTATGGTGTGGTATTCCAGTCAGTATAATGTGACTGGGAGGTGGTATCATGCTATGTGACTATGGTGTGGTATTCCAGTCAGTTTAATGTGAATGGGTGGTGGTATCATGCTATGCGACTATGGTGTGGGGTGGTGGTATCATGCTATGTGACTATGGTGTGGTATTCCAGTCAGTATAATGTGACTGGGAGGTGGTATCATGCTATGTGACTATGGTGTGGTATTCCAGTCAATTTAATTTGAATGGGTGGTGGTATCATGCTATGTGACTATGGTGTGGTATTCAAGTCAGTATAATGTGACTAGGAGGTGGTATCATGCTATGTGACTATGGTGTGATATTACAGTCAGTATAATGTGACTAGGAGGTGGTATCATGCTATGCGACTAAGGTGTGGTATTCCAGTCAGTATAATGTGACTGGGAGGTAGTATCATGCTATGTGACTATGGTGTGGTATTCCAGTCAATTTAATTTGAATGGGTGGTGGTATCATGCTATGTGACTATGGTGTGGTATTCCAGTCAGTATAATGTGACTGGGAGGTGGTATCATGCTATGCGACTATGGTGTGGTATTCCAGTCAGTTTAATGTGAATGGGTGGTGGTATCATGCTATGTGACTATGGTGTGGTATTCCAGTTAGTATAATGTAACTGGGAGGTGGTATCATGCTATGTGATTATGGTGTGATATTACAGTCAGTATAATGTGACTGTGAGGTGATATCATGCTATATGACTATGGTGTGGTATTCTAGTCAGTATAATGTGACTGGGTGGTGGTATCATGCTATGCGACTATGGTGTGGGGGTGTTTGTATAATGCTATGTGACTATGGTGTGGTATTCCAGTCAGTTTAATTTGAATGGGTGGTGGTATCATGCTATGTGACTATGGTGTGGTATTCCAGTCAGTATAATGTGACTGGGAGGTGGTATAATGCTATGTGACTATGGTGTGGTATTCCAGTCAGTATAATGTGACTGGGTGGGGGTATCATGCTATGTGACTATGGTGTGGTATTCCAGTCAGTATAATGTGACTGGGAGGTGGTATCATGCTATGTGACTATGGTGTGGTATTCCAGTCAGTATAATGTGACTGGGAGGTGGTATCATGCTATGTGACTATGGTGTGATATTACAGTCAGTATAATGTGACTGGGAGGTGGTATCATGCTATGTGACTATGGTGTGGTATTCCAGTCAGTGAAAAACTGTGACTCCAGGGCGGGGCCAGATTTTACCCCAGGATCACCATAACAAATCTGGTAGAGAAATATAAGCTTATTATATCTGCAATATATGAGAGCTGTGGTGATATTGCGTACCGGGTGGCTAGTTTAGCTCAGTTGGTAGAGTATTCGCCCTGTAAGTAAAAGGTCCCGGGTTCCAGTCCTGTAATGGCTTCACTTTTCCTCTTGGTTTACTTTACTTCATCAGGGTGACTATACCACATGACCTATGACGTCATTATTGCTAATTCGTGAAGAAAAAAATTGTAAACATTCACCCACTTCGAAAGTTTCAGAGTGCGATAAGATTTGTATTTCTTAACCATTTTCTACCAAAGAAAGCGCATTCGAACGCAAAAAATGTACTCTACCCTCGACTGGTATTATTTTTTTGTGAAAGTTGGTACTTTTGGTAAACACTTTGGAAAACTTCTGAAAATGGTACTTTTGGTAAACACTTTGGAAAACTTCTGAAAATGCACCAGAACAAATTGCTAATCCATGAAGCGTACTATAATTTTGCGCATATTATGAACAAAATCCATGCATATAACCCCGTTTTTATCACGAAAACTTCCACAATATTATTTCACATCAGGTAAGCGAAAGGGGTTTGTGTCAAAGAACCTGTTCGCAAAAATTAATGCATTTTTAAATTATGCTAATCCGTGAAGTCGATTATTTTATGCTAAACCGTGAAGTCCTTTGTGTTGTCAATTATCTAAAACTTTATAAAACCTATGTTTTATCGTTATTTTGTCCATCGTCAGACTTCGTCCGTCGTTGTTGTCTTCCGTGTTCATTGTAAACATTTAAACAATATATGTGAAACCACTGGGCGAAATTGCATAATACTTCACAGGAACGATTTCTGGGTGGTTATCTCTCAATGTTATTCAAAATCTGGCAATCAACCCAGAACTCGGGTTGGCATGCCAACAGAAGGAAAATATAGGAAGGTGTGATATAGTCCTGCAGTTTTATATTCCAGAAAAATCCATTATAAACCCTTACTAAACACAGAGGCCTCGATGTACGGCATACCCATCTACATTGCAAACAGACATTATATATCCTTGTTTTACTGATGTTTTATATATTTTACATTTCCAGAAAGCCAAATAAATAACCTATTTAATGGTATAAGTTTATTCCAAATAACGGTTAAATAAATAGGTAAAATCTCGAGTTGGAAAGGAAATATATCGCAATTTTTTTCTTTTCTTAAAACGTTTACATGTACACACATCACCGTGTGTTCATTGTTTTGGTTACATGTATTGTTTAATGAATATTTACATAAGATGCATAGTTAGAAAGCCAAATGAATAACCTTTCTATTGATTGGTGTTCTTTCAAACAATTTCTTCAAAGGTTAAATGCACGTGGAGAATCTCGTGTCGGTAAACAAAATAAAAGCGTTGCCGCAATTATCAAGCGGTTCTTTTTTTCAGTCTAAATAATGTTTGTGACAACAACAACACATTTAAATGATTTATTAAGTGAGCAAAATTAAATTATCTTTTTTAACTTTTTTATAAACCTCGACTGCATTGTGTGAGCAATTAAGAATCGTGTGATTAATGTATTATATTGGCATATCGATTGAGTAATTAACAAACACACATGTATCAATAAAAAGAAGAAAGACCGGCAAACATGGTAATGATAATTCGAACAACACATTATTAGTGTTTGTTTTTTGTTTGTTTTCTTCCCAGTTTTAAAGAAATACAAAAAGATCGGACAGGTAAAGTAGCATTCAAGCAGGACAGTCAACCACAAAATACAGAAACAAACACACAAACAGACAAACAAGAAGGCAAAAGTAATAATAAATGCAAATGACATCACAAACACAATAGGGTCGACAATAGGGCTACCGCCTTGGAACGGTCAGTGGCAAAGTAGGCCACTGGGGGTTTTAACCGGTTGTAGGGTGCACCAAACCTCACACTTACCCTACTGTCATCCCATTTAAAGTCGGCTGATTTAGTCTAGCTGCTGGGATTATAAAATGCTCTCATGTCCAAGTTAGTTGCTGCAAGACGGAATTTCACGATTTGCATGGGTTGTTCGTGTTTTCAGCAGTTTTAATGGCTTTATTTTGTGTTTTGTTCTCAAACCAGCATGTGTGATATTGTAATGAAAAAACGATGACCGACATTCGTGCAGTTTCTTTCCTTTCACGCTTTTTGTATATTTGTCGATCTTTGTTTATCGTACAAAAAATATGCAGTTTGTGTTTGGTGTTGTTTTTATGATTTTAATCTAAGCAATATATATGTATGTTTTTAACTTGGCATTTTGAACATGTTTTTCTCTCTCTCCTGGATTAGCATGTATATTTTATGGAAGGTATTTTTTTTCTCTCAGTTAAACCGTATCTGTTGAATGATTGCAAGTAATAACATACATATTGAAATTGTGTTTAGGGTAGTTTTTAAGTGGGTGACTTTGATATTATGAATTTGATTTTAACAACTTACCAACTTAAAAACTACCATGAACACAATTTCAATATGTATGCATGCAATCATCAACAGGTACTGTGTAAGTGAGAAAAAAGTTTACCCTTTTATAAAATATACATGTTGATCCAAGAGAAAAAAAAATTCTTCAAAATGACCAAGTTATTTATTTTTTTTAAATCAAAAGTCATAATCCATTTAAAAACTACCCTAAATAATAATTTCAATATGTCTGTTATTACTTGCAAGCATTAACAGGTATGGTTTAATTGAGAGAAAAAAAGGTTACCCTTTCATAAAATATACATGTTGATCCAAGAGAATTTCTTTTTTCAAAATGGCAAGTAAAAAAAAAACAATTTGTTAAAATCAAAGTCATAATCCATTTAAAAACTACCCTAAACACAATTTCAATATGTCTGTTATTACATGCAATCATCAAAAAGTACTGTGTAAGTGAGAAAAAAAGTTTACCCTTCCATAAAATATACACGTTGATCCAAGATCTTTTTTTCCTTCAAAATGGCTATTTTTTTTTTTGCTTAAATCAAAATCGTAACCCACTTAAAAACAACACTTATCATAATTTTAATATATCTGTTATTACTTGCAATCATCAACAGGTAAGGTTTAATTGAGAAAAAATGTTTACCCTTCCATAAAATATACATGCTAATACAGGAGAAAAAAAAACTCGTTCAAAATGGCCAAACTAAACAAATATATATTTGTTGAAATCAAAGTCATAACCAACAAAACTACACCAAACACAAATTGCATATGTTTTGTATGATAAACAATGATCGACAAATATATACAAAGTGTGAAAGGCATATAAAACAAGCAAACAAGAAACTGCACGAACGTCAGCCATCTTTTTTTTCATCGCAATTTTGAGAACAAAGAAATATAAAAAGATCGGACAGGGAAAGTAGCATTCAAGAAGGACAGTCAACCACAAAACACAGAAACAAACACGCAAACAGACAAACAAGAAGGCAAAAGTAATAATAAGCAAACAACATCACAAACACAGAAGGGTTGACAATAGGGCTACCGCCTTGGAAACACTAAAAAAAGCAATTAAAAACTTGCTAAAAAACGAACAACCAACGAAAATCGTGAAAAGGATACTTACAATTACGTTTTGCAGCAACTAACTTGGAAATGAGAGCATTTTATAATCACTGCAACTAGATTTTGTCAACAATTGTAGCTGGTTAAAAACTTTAAAAGTGAGAAGAAAACAAACAAACACCAATAATGTGTTGTTCGAATTATCATTACCATGTTTGCCGATCTTACTTTTTTTAATTGATACATGTGTGTTTGTTAATTACTCAATCGATATGCCGGAATTAATACATTAATCAAACGATTCTTAATTGCTAACACAATGCAGTCGAGGTTTTACCAGTTGTTGTTAACAAACATTTATAGAAAAGTTAAAAAAGATAATTTAATTTTGCTTACTTAATAAATCATTTAAATGTATTGTTATTGTCACAAACATTATCTAGACTGAAAAAAAGAACCGCTTGATAACTGCGGCAACGCTTATGTAAATATTCATTCAACAATACATGTAACCAAAACAATAAACACACGGTGATGTGTGTAAACGCTTTAAGAAAAGAAAAAAATGTGATATATTTCCTTTCAAACTCGAGATTTTACCTATTTATTTAACCGTTTTATTTAACCGTTATTTGGAAGAAAATTATACCATTAGAAAGGTTATTTATTTGGCTTTCTGGCAATGTAAAATATATAAAACATCAGTAAAACAAGGATATATAATGTCTGTTTGCAATGTAGATGGGTATGCCGTACATCGAGGCCTCTCGCATACCGCCACGTTAAGCGTAGTAAAAATCGATAAATGCAGCGTATAATCGATAAACTTACCTGGACGACAAGTGTTCTCAGTTGAATACAGCATTTGTACTGCCGTGTCA